>JAWQEG010007406.1:0-52822 GCA_033782935.1 Petrolisthes cinctipes
ATACATCTTTAATATAACCCCATCCCTGCCATACTAAACCATACTCACCCCCATCCCTGCCACACTACACCATACTCACCCCCATCCCTGCCACACTACACCATACTCACCCCATCCCTGCCACACTACACCATACTCACCCCCATCCCTGCCATACTAAACCATACTCACCCCCATCCCTGCCACACTACACCATACTCACCCCCATCCCTACCACACTACACCATACTCACCCCATCCCTGCCACACTACACCATACTCACCCCCATCCCTGCCACACTACACCATACTCACCCCATCCCTGCCACACTACACCATACTCACCCCATCCCTGCCACACTACACCATACTCACCCCCATCCCTGCCACACTACACCATACTCACCCCCACCCTGCCACACTACACCATACTCACCCCCATCCCTGCCACACTACACCATACTCACCCCATCCCTGCCACACTACACCATACTCACCCCATCCCTGCCACACTACACCATACTCACCTCCCCATCCCTGTCAATAACACTGTCCAGGAAAGAGACCAATATCTTTTAAGTACCGTACTTGAATCTTCGGAAATGCAGCAGAGAGAGAGAGAGAGAGAGAGGAGAGAGAGAGAGAGAGAGAGAGAGAGAGAGAGAGAGAGAGAGAGAGAGAGAGAGAGAGAGGAGAGAGAGAGAGAGAGAGAGAGAGAGAGAGAAGAGAGAGAGAGAGAGAGAGAGAGAGAGAGAGAGAGAGAGAGAGGTTATCGTTCATTAGCGTAAAAATTTCGCCTTGGTTCAATGAGGCTATTATCCCCAAGGGTCTCTCTCTCTCTCTCTCTCTCAGCTGCAGTTCACGCCGCCACCACCAGACACCTCCACCACTTGTGTCATATAATTATACCATGTGTGCAGTCCAAAGGTGATGAGACAGACGACTTTAAGGGGAGATTCTTTTGTTGGCGAATTGGAAAGTCTGTGATTTCTCCAAACTATGACACTAAACAGATCCCCTCTCTGAAGTACCATTGAGGGCGTCAGTTTTCTGGCATGGTTAGGAGGAATCGGTAGCCTTCCAATTTGCCAACAAGAGCATCTCCCTTTAATAAAACTTTTATTTTTCAATGAAACTTGAGTCTCGCCTCTTAATTAAGGGACCCTGTGATGTAGTCGGAAAAAGGGAGGTAAATGAGTACTTCAAACATTGCCACGAAACACACATACCTATATGGAAGGAACTTGTTTCGTGGTACCATATTGTCAGGAGGAATCAGAAGCCTCCAATTATCATACACGATCACAGGGTCCTTAATAATATTCTCTAGAGAAGCCTCAGTACTGCTTTATATTCCCTCCTGCCACTCCTAACAGTAGATGGTTTGAAGTGGGTATATACAGTACTCGTATTGTTTTTACATAATATATGGGCGAGACTTTTATCAAGGGGTTTGGATCACTCCTATTTTCCTTCATCTGTCTCTCCTTTCCCTCTGTTTCCTTTCAGTGCCAGCTGTCCCACCTCTCCTCTATCACCTTCTCCCTCGTCCACCAGGGTCTACCAGGTACCGTAAATAGCGGTCTTCATTCATTCCTAAATTAAAATCACTCGTACTTTCGCGTTACTGAGTGTTCCGTCATCCCAGCCCTTCCCCCATGCAGAGAAGTACCAATAGGTGAGATTTTAAGATAATCCACTTGTATCTTCAGGTCACTTTCATTTACCTCTTCCTTCGTGGACATATTTGTTTACCTCCACAAAGCAGATTATTAATATGGTTAGGTTTGGCTGTTTGGTTATTCGTCAGTATTAAGGAGGAAATTCGGTGTTGGTAAATTTTGGAGCAACTGAATCCTCCAAACTATTCCAAGCAACAGAACACCATTATTTTTGCTCTCCTGGTCCTGTTTCTTGGCATACTTTGGAGGAATCAAGGCACTCCAATGTAACAAAAGCGAATTACCACCTTAAGGGGGTATGGTAGTACAGTGTTGGTAAATCTGGAATAGCTGATTCCTCCAAACTATTCTAATGAACAGGACACCATTATTTGTGTTAATCTGGTCCTGTATCCTGGCATTTATACTTTGGAGGAATCAAAGCCTCTAATGTACCAAAAATATCCTATCCTCTTAATATCTATACTCCGTGATCTGTGCCATTTATATTATATGTTCTCTTTGTGTACTCTCTTAATTATTATTCATGTGGCAAAGTTTATGTTATCTTATCTGATCCACGAGCTGTCCCCATTCTGAAACTCGTTATAAATTATTCCTGTTTCTTTTGCTGTTATACTGTAATTCTTCCTTCTTTTGTTTCTTTCTCTTTACATTCTATTTATTCAAGCTGTTCTAAGACTTATGTGTATATCTCATAATTATCCTTCCCGAACTTCCTCATTTATGTACGCTAAAACTATTTTTTTTTTTTTTATTATTTATCGATCATCTAATATTTTCCATGGCACTTGCGTAATTTCCTTTTGCCTTTGACTATTATTGTGTGTTCTTTCTTATACTCCACATCACACTATTCCTCTTATCTGTTTTCAATTTAATTTCACTTTGTTTTCTAAAATTTCCTCTACATTTCCTGGTATATTTTCTACGTGCCAAGATTTTCCGAGTTTCCTTGTCGTATCCTTTCTCTATTGTCGTTGCTTTGTTTTGTTTTTGTTTTTTCCTCTCATACTGTAACTCTTTTTACTCGCTAATCTCTAAGCTCATATATTGACACTTACTCCTACTAGAATTTCATACCATACCTAACCTTCCTCACAACTTTTTCTACTCAGTTTTCACCTCTGATACTCCATTTTTTATTTTCATAGTTTGTCACGATCCCAATTGGCTTTAAATATGTACTTTCAGTTCATATATTTTTTTTTTTATCAAATTAAGCTTCACTCGCTTTCTATACCTTACCGTTTTCCTTCTGTATTATTCTTTGTAATAATGTTTATTATTACTGTGATGTGATCTGATTACTTTGTTTCCCATCCTTTGTTAACCTGGAGACACAGTTTTGCTGCGGCTTCGTCCAAACACATTCTTTTGATGTTTTTATATCCATTATTTACAATTATTACGATTACGATGAGAGTTACTGATATTTTTTTTCTTCAACATTTGCAATTACTAAAGTCCACTTTCCATTATATCTATACATAATTTCACAAAGTGACTATGCCCGTCCCTCCGTCCGTCCGTCCGAACCTAACTACTGCTAGGTCCTTTGAGATATCAAGTTATCAACACGAAAATTGTTGTGGATTATACATAGCCTATGCTTAGAGGGTTACTGTAATACACAACTTTTTAAAGAGATCTGACGATTATTTTTTTCGATTTTTTCAAGTAGTGCACAAGGCCTTGCGCCAAAGGCACCTGCATGGCCGAGCGTATGGTGCCGGTGGTGCCATTTATGTAAGTTTCTCTTATTCTTGACCATTTTCACACTAATCTCTTTATCTATTTCTGGTTGGTGCTAGTTCTCTTTTTGATAATAATGATAATTTATCCTTTTGAGAGAATTTTCTGATTATATCCATCATGTATTCCTCCTTTGAATTACTTGTCGCCACTATATCTGTGACTTCTTTTTTGTTGTAAATTATCCGTATCATATCACTATCACTCTCTTTTCATCTTAGTAAAAAATAATTAAAGATTATTCTACCTGGAATTGATAATTTTAGTTTCATTAACCTTTCTTTTTCTATCAACTTATCTTCGCTTTTTCATTCCATTAATCTTTGTATGTTTCCCTTGTTTCCATAATTTCTCTCTTATTATCCCTATACATTTTACCTCTGTGGGATTCCCATTTCATTCCACAAACTTAACTCTTATTATATTCAGAATGATTTGTCCTTACATTCATAAATATCTTTTTCTGAGTTTTCTCTCATCCCTAATTGTACGTTATTTTCGTCATTTTCATCACAATTATATTTGAAATGTTTCCATACCTTGTATCTTGATGTACAGAGTACGCAACTTTTTGTTCCTTTGCAAATGTATACATATGTTTTTCTTATCTCCTACAAGCAGATAATAAATTTGATCTTTCCTCTGTAGCCTACATACATACTACCCTCTTCGCGTCTCCTAGGATCGATCAACATAATATCCTGATGAGCTAATAGATTATTCCGGGCGGCATAGGGTGCCAATAACACTTTGCAATACTGGCTTCCATCCTCAGAGTTGGGCAGCAGGTTTTGGCTTGACCAAGCTAGCCTGGCAGCCCTGGCAGGCTAGCCAGGCCGCGCGGGCAGTGGCCAGCGAGCCAGGCTCAGGGCTCACTGCTCAGCGCCGCCTCAGTCAGTTCAGTCAGCTGCTAGACTGCCAGTGTTCACTCAAGAGCCGAGGTGGATGGATGTGTGGTATTACGCTCGTAGCTCCAGCATCCAATTTGGCCTCCGTATTCATTTAAAGTGATTGTACGACAGTCTTTGCTGAAACACGATATATATATGATAGTATGGTACTTCCTACACTGTCACAGAAAGAGTGGGGCAAACTGAAGTGTAGTAAAATGAGGTATCATCTAGAATCTTATTTCAGGAAATGTTCAAACTAAGTCATTATATGGAGTGAGGGCCAAGTGTCAGTCAGCATGGTGTTGTGGTGAAGATAAGTTCATTAACCTCATTGTGTGTGTGTGAACCGGTATGTCAAAGGAGGGATGGTAAGCCAGGATACAGCTTGCATAAGTCACTGAGCTACATGAATGGTAATGTCTGTTGGAGTGCCATGGAATAAATTATTCTCATATACCTTGTAAAGATCATAACTAACGTGAAGTTGAAAACATTGTGAAGTGTAGTGGCGGCATCATAGAATAGAGTTGACGGAAGCATTTGCAAGTGGAAATGGATTTATGAAGTGGTGTAGCCTAGGCTAAGGGGATAAGAGCGGGTTGTTGGTGAGCATTAACAGACAAATAACTATACATGGCAACTCGAGGCCGCTGAAGCCATTCATAATATTGAAATTACAGTTTAGAGATCATTGATAATGCCGAGAGTTATTAGTCAATAATATTATTAAACTGAGCGGTGAATTACAACGTGAAATGAATTATGCTGTCATTACCTCAGTTAAAATAAAATATTAAGTAAATGAACTGAGTTAGAATGAGAACTACAGTGACCTTCGAAAGTTTATTCAAGTAATGAAAAGAGTACTAAGTTATAGGCTCACAGAAATACGGTGTATACAGAAAAAATAACTTTGCTTATAGACGGAATCCTGAGGGGTGTGTGGATACCGTGACGTCAGAGCAAGGTGTGTAAACTGTGACGTCACGAGTTCGTCTATGCATGCTCTGGACCGCCACAACAGAACCCAAGAATCCATCCATGCCTTCTGTGTTTTAGGTATGTACTGCTATCCTACCGAGATGTTGACCATAGCTTAGTAGTGGGAGTGTATGAATGGAAATGCGGCAAGTGTGATCGTGCTTCCATAGGCTATCATCATGTAATTTTGACCTGTTCTGGCTTGATAAAATTATAGGCCCTATGAGAGACGCCCTGTGGAAATACTGTATTGTATTTTCGACAACGACCTACGTAAAGTTGCGGACACACCAAACAGGCGCCTTATCAAGCATACAATAGGACGTGAATCTGCACAACGTTACACCCTACCCAATTTTGATCATTGAGAGGCCCAGTTTTTGGTGTGCCTGTTTCATAGGTCCGCAACTGTACATCTTATGTAGAGGATAATGAACTCGACACCTTCCGGCTGGTGTGAAAGAAAGGAACGGATGTGGGTGATGCAATGTACCGTACCTTGGTAACAGTCACTACCATAAGTTCTGAGCCACACCTCTGTTAGCTGTTTCATGGGGAACTATTATTTGGAATCGTTGTGTAACATTAATTTAGAATCTTTGTGTATCTTAAATTTAGAATCTTTGTGTTGTGAAAATGGTAGTATAAATATTACATCATTGGCCTAGGCTATATGTCCGTCAATATTTTTAAATTTGCAATAATAAGCTAGTCAACCAGTGGAAGGGAGACTAGCCTATTTATCTTTCGCGTCGATATTAATTATTAGGCCCTATGCGAGATTAACATTGAGACCCGAGAGACAGTTGACCGGCCTGTCAGTGGTGACTATCAAGGTGATGGCGTTTTCTCCTTGGGGTTGGATAATCAGAGTACACATACTGTAGAGGTAGAGTTGTTAGTCCTTGCCCCTCCTGTGCCGTGTAGTCTATACTGGGCTAGAGACCCTTAAAAAGTTTAGAGAGGGTGTCTGGGTTAAACTTTCGTCTTGTGGAGTGCTCCGTAAGGGGGTATTGCCTGTGGTAATGTGGGCAATACTTTAAGGGTTTGGGCGCCCCTTCGGCACCAGCCACTAGCCTTTACTTCTTCAACTATCCCTCTTTTCTTTCTATTTCCTTCCTGATTGCTGTCACACCTCTCTATCACCATTTTCTGGCACTATACGACCTCGCTGTTGCCTCGCTTAATATCAATCATTAATCAATCAATCTTGTGGAGTTATTTTTTTTTTTTTGCAATGTCTGTCAGCGGAAGGAAGCAAATCATTACAGTCGTTTATTTTTTTAACCTCTGCATGCACGCTTCTGAAGACATCTGGTAACCCCTTTGACAGTTCAAACGTAAGACTCATTAACAATCTCGTGATAAGTATTGCAGCATCATACACGGATATTATACCAGCCATTGTCATGCTTATAGCCTTATCCGCCTTCATAGGGCTGTACCGTGGTAGTATGTTATGGATGCCAGGTGTCTCCAGAAGTGGTCAAAGTAAATAGTCATAATTTTATACAGCAGTAGAACACTTACAGTACAGAACAGCTGACCTCGTAGTAAAGATTCATCATAAAAAAATAGGCCTAGCTGGTAAAAAAAAAGAAAGAAAAAAGATAATAATATCAACACCCTTGTAGTTACCATTACATATGGAGCGAGTTTTCTGGATATTACCTCGTTATGACATTAAATGGCCTTGTTACCTACCACCTACGGAATGTGTAGGCCTATACAATATATCATACGACGGTGTAAAAGTTGTACCATTGTCAGCCTGTCTTTTGTGAGTAGCCTATAGCCTATTCAATGTAAATTGTCATTCTTGTACACTTTCAATTTATGGGTGCATCGTGGGGGGGTAGAGGTGTGTGGCAGAGTGCTGTAGGATTGTAGGTTCTCGAGTTGGGATTCCTCTCAAGGACGCAGACGACGACGTAATATATTCTCTCTCTCTCTCTCTTAATACATTTTTCGCTCATTTCCTCTCTTCCCAGTTCTTAACTTCGTTCCACTTTCCTTTTATCGATTTATATTGCTGATGAATGTATATTTTCGTTTAGGCTATGCTGGATTGCAAGGTCCATTTACAGTATGAACACAAACTTCATCTGTACTGTTGCAGGCATTCGAATCAGTTCTAGGTTATCCGAACTGAGGATTAACTCGTAAAAAGGAAGGTTGCCACCAACATAAAATTTTCCTGATCCAGTTGACTTCATGAAGGTATAGAGTCTAGTTGGGTTGGGATTGCCAGGTAATCTGTCTTCCTGGGGCATTGTTGTGGTACCGTATGTTACAGTACGATACCTTGAGGTAAACAAAACTATAATAGTATCTGGTTGCGTTGAATTGTTCTGAAAGTTTGCTGATACGGTGTTCCATTCATATCTCTCCGAGAAGTGGGAAGAGAGATGTGTAGGGTTGGGTTAGCCTTGCCTAGAATGGGAGTCGGTGAATAAGGACAAGTTGAGTTGCATTGCCTAGCCAAGGTTTTTCTGTACCGGGGCAGGTTTTTCGTTCATAGTAGGTGGTCTGATTGTAACAGAAGTAACGAACCTCAGCAAACTCTATAGTACAAGCCCATTAGGCCTAATTAAAATTAAAAAAAAATGCATTATATAGAGTAGACAATAAAACTATGTTTTTAAAAACTCTTTACTTCCTGCAACATAAACTGCCCTGAAACACATTGAAAGCAGGATGTGGTGGGGAGGAGTAGGCTACTAGAATCTGTCTATAAGAAGAGGGAATGAACGAAACAAATGGAAGTAGTGCCAGCAACCTCCTCGGATGCCTATGATGGTTGTGGACAGGGAGGAGGAGGGACAAGTCGAGTTGCCAGCTAGAACTAGTCTAGCCTACGATAGAGTAGGCTACCATATGGCTAAAAGGACCCTTACCGTTGGCTGAGGCTAGCTCGGACAATTGTTTCTGGTACCGTATTTGATTATTTCTTAACCTCCGTATGTTTCACTGTAGCCTCGTATTTTGCACATCAAGCAGTGGGACCACCGATAACGGAAGATATCCCAGCAACAAGTCGACAGGTACGGTACGGTATATAGGCTATAATCATCTGCTCTTAGCCATATGTACGAGTACGTCCTTGGCTTAGATACCAAATACTACACAGAAGTCTTTGTAGATTAGTGTTCTTTTAAAACTGGAATCATGCATGTATATCATCAGTTTCATTTTGGATGCTTAGCTTATGTTCATTAATTGTTCACAGAAGGGATAGGCTATGTACTTTTAGGATACTTCGAGAGGTAACCCATATTTGGCATCATGTATCCTGTACATGGTCATGATTGCCACGAATGTTTTCACCATTCAAAAGTGTTACGCGTCAAAATTGGTTCTAGTTATCCTACCATAGCGAGTCTTGTATCCTATAATACAGTGTAGGCTAGTCTACCATGTCTTAGAAATAGCTTAGGCCTTAGGGAATTGTAATGATCGGGATAGATGAGCATGTAATTATAGTAGGCTACATTAATTATATGAAGATACATTGGCGTCACTCGGTAGGCTATATTTATAACTTAGTACCTTGTCACGTAAATACTTCATGAACGGTACCTGTCGGCCGATAACATAAGAGTATGGTAACTTAGGGTAGGCCTATATTTGGACGATTATTCCTCCTTCTCCCAGGTCTGACTGAGAAAACTATTAATTCTCTTCGTTTTGAAGAGCTAAAGACTAAGCAAATATGAAACACTAAAGAATTTGCTATATTTAAGATTATCGTATCAGTCTAAATTCTAAGGCAGAAAAGAAAGAAAGGCTTAGGCCTACCGGTAGTATATATTTAGTCCTCCTGTAAACTGAGACATGAGGTTCCAAAAATTCCGCTTCCCTTCCTTGCTGGACGAGTAGTCTACAGTATAGCTCATAGGCTGCCGTATATGTAAGGAATCGGATGCCAGACGATGACGAGACAGCATTAGTACCGCACCAGGTGTCCCCCCACAACGTCATTGCCTTAATGACTTCATTGTACTGAACAATGTAACTCAACGTGGGTGGCAGCCAGTCGATATGTCCCTCATCCTTGTTAGTGTGTGTGTGTGTGTGTGTGTTATCAGGGATGTATTGGGGTTCCTAAGCATTTGTTTGAGTGTGTGTAAGGAATTATTCATAATAGGCCTAGTTTGTGTCTATGCTTGTGTGTACCACTTCCATCTCGTGTGCAAGTATAGGCCTAGGCTGTGAGTGTATGCCATATTCATACGCATGTGTGCAGTATAGGCTATTTCATTACGGTATGTCCGAACTCTGTTTATTCAAGTCGTATCTGTACTGTTCTCCCTAACATTTTCTCCTTACCGGACCCTTTTTTTATCACTTGTCTATTACTCTGAAGCTTACGGTAAGGTGCCTCTTTCGATTTCCCATAAGAACCATTTTGTTTTGTTATAAAGTAAGCAAAAACATACATGCAAGCCATGTTATTAGTGACATGTGGTAAAAGACACGACTTTAGAAGTCTCCAACACTCTTGGTGGAACAGTCAGTGTTGTCACCCGTCTCCAGAAATTTGAAGTAGGCTATTGTTGTATCTATTTGTGTTTCTCATGTTTCCTTCATTCAAACACGTAGGGGTGGGTATTGTTTGTAGTGATAAGGGTTGGGCGCTCCTTCGGCCCCGACCACTCCCTGTCAGTTCTTCAACTGTCCCTCTTTTTCTTCTAGGCCTATTTCCTTCCTGCTTGCTGTCTCACCTCTCTACCACCTTCTTCTGGCGCTATATGACCTAATAGCATATCAATCAATCAATCCTTCATTCAACAATCTTCGCCACCACGAGTCAGTAGGCTAGGCTACATCCTGGCCTTAACACCTCACGGGAAGAGTGGATTGGTGGCGAGAGGTAAGAGACCAAGAAAGATCTCTTATAAATTGAGACCACAACGTCACTTATAAATGACTTTGGAGGAGACTATGGAGACCAAAGCTGCTCGCTCTACCCGGTCTACCGTAACATTTATGAAGTTATCTTTATTTTATAATTTTGGTTGTAATAATACAGGACTGTTGTTGCTGTTGTTGAAACTTTACCTCGTAACTGTGCACAGTGAATACTGTTTGGAGTAATACTACTGGAAAATACTGCAAATGAACACCACTAATTATCGAGTCCTGCCACTTCCCTAACACAGAGTTTGGGCGAAATGTGGCTCTGTTTTTCGTAAATGCGTGTAGAATTAAACGATCCTCCGTGCCGTGCCGTAGTTTGTAGCCTGTATAGTCAGTGGCAATAGGAAAAGTTTGTGGACACTCCCCGCCGGCACTATCGGGTTGTTTCCAAGTGTAGAGTAGATGTTTTCCCATCGATTTAACTGTGAGCTGAAGTTTGCAAGGCGGGGAATAGCCTACACCAGCAAAGGTCACACAACACCAGTGAAGGTAGCCTAACACACACACATAGGCTACAGAAATATGCACCTGGGTGTTTGCGTACCATACGTAGCCTACATCCTTGTGTTTTCCCACTCTGATTAAACAACCTGCAGAAGTGTAAGTTTTCTTCCCTAAAGAATATCACATTACTAGGCTAGGCCTATGTGGTTGTGGTGATTGCAACGAGACCAAATCATTTGTATAGGTGGCTCCTTAAATGACCTACGTGTATTACCTATTTACACCATATAGGCTACAGTATACTCGAAACATCAGTACCTATAAATAGCACAGTCGTTTATGTAGGGTAGACCTATATAGACTGCCTACATCACTTGTTATATTAATGTGATACCATATAGGTCTATATATAATATTGATCACACATCAGAACCTCTTATCCTAGGGGTAATAATTAATTTGCTAATTGTTTAACCAAGACAAATTTGAAGGAAGAAAAATGGTTGTCTGGTCCTCAGTTCCTAGAGAAGTGTGGGATTTTTTTTTTTTTTTTTTTTTTTTGGTTAGGGGTGGGGTACAGGAGGACCCATTAACACTGAGAAGGAGGGTGTCTGTCTATGCAGGACCACGTGACTCCCCTTTAATTAATTTTCTTGGAAGCTTTTTAGATGACTTCCAATACGAGGGGATCATAAGCTCTTTTGGTAGGTAGGCTAGGCTAGACAGTATTGCTACCTTAAGTCCGTAGTTTAAAAAAAAGTAAGGGTCCTTAATGGAGCTCTATGAATTCTCCAAACTACTCCGGGCAACAGATTCCCTATTAGAAATACTGAAGGGTTCTGTGGCCTGGATTATTTTGGAGGATTCATAGAGCTCAAGTAAGGGCCCTTAATTTTTTTTAAACTACGGGCCTCAGAACTAGCCTAGTATTGCTTATTCATTCAATATAATGTTTATTTATAATATACCTCACTACTTTCAAAATCATAATATTATGTGGTTGGACTTCAGGTTGCGCTCAGTGTCGGGTAAATGGGGTAATAAAATAACGCACAGCCCGAGGTTATAGTTTATAGGCTATTTGCATTAGGCCTATGGGAGTATTGAATGATTAGACTTTAATTGCCTCGCTTATCATTATTGTCACGTACAGTTATTGTGTTATTCAAGCCGGAACAGACAAACAGGGGAAGGGATGTTATTTATAGAGCAGGTATTTACGTTTTTTTTTTTTTTTTTTAATATCCATCCCTGGTATAACTTTTTGGTCGCAAAGAAATTTCATACTGCGAGGAGCTGAGCATATCCTACACCCCGCCTGTTCCACGAATTCATGTGTCCAACTGTACGGTACTTGCAGCCTGGCCCCTCTCCCTTCCTCCCTCCCTCCATCCTTCCCTCCCTTACCAGTTCATTACCCTCCAGTAACTGCCGGTCTACATTGAGTTAGCGAGCTTTTTAAATTCCATAACATTTCCATAATTATGTCATTAAGGTTGCTAACGTTGGAGTGAGATTCGCCCTGCCATTTTGTGACGTGTAAATTGACGCAGCTTACTGGGTACTTAGGCCTAAGCTTTCATGTCCCTTGTTTGGTACAGTAAATTATTTCAACCGAGTCATATTCGTAGTCATGTTTATTACAGGTAATTTAGGTTTTCTGAGAGAGAGAGAGAGAGAGAGAGAGAGAGAGAGAGAGAGAGAATGAATGAATAGAATTACTATCTATATGCCAATACTGTGCGGTACAAAACATATATGAGTGTGTATGAGTGAATGACAAATCCAATACACAGGCCTACAGTACAATAAACTAAATGTCCCCTTTACTGTATCCCTCACTGCTCCTCAGCCTACACCTATCTTAGCTTGATTGAATACTTCTTGCTTTAAAACATAGGCTACCTGTATCCCATCTTCTTATTTCTCTACCATTCTTCCCTTACCCATGGCATTCCTGTTGCCTTTATATATTTCCCCCTTCCCACAATGTGTGTTCTCCACTCTCCTATTTCCCAGACGTGAGGGGGAGCCTAGCACCCAAATTAAATTAGTTTTGAAATAATGCTCCGTGAACCATCCAAAACTTTGACAACCCATCCCGAGGTGTCGACACGAGTTCAGTAATCTTTTTGGAATTCTTTGGAAACCTTTACTTGTCACTCTGCCTAGGCTGGCCTATACGTATTATGGTTACTTAGGCTACTGTACCAACTATCTTGCTTCTCTTATACTACATTCTCCTCTCGGTTCACTTTTCCCATCCTCAGTCAGGGTTCCATTTCCTGCCTCTGCCTCCTCTCCTTCCATTGTTTCTCGTCTCACTGCTCTTCCCTTCATTCCTTCCTCCAGTAGCCTAATGGTGCTTGTTATCGTCAGACCACCATAGTCTCCCGTGTACTAACAAAGGCTGTGCTTTGATATAGCACCGTGAAGTGACGCACCACAGAGGGCTATTGTATCACCATTCCCTCCTCTCTCTCTCTCTCTCTCTCTCTCTCTCTCTCTCTCTCTCTCTCTCTCCGTAAAGGCACCTCGCAACAATTTAAAGGGTCCTCCCCCTTCGTATAGACCGCCAAGGGGGGGAGAACACCATAAAAGAGTCGCCACAGAGGGAAAAAGTTAGCATGTCCCCACACCTGTTTCCACTTGAGAGAAAGAGAGACACACACACACACACACAGAGAGAGAGAGAGAGAGAGAGAGAGAGAGAGAGAGAGAGAGAGAGAGAGAGAGAGAGAGAGATAGAGACACACACACACACACACACACACACAGATTTTATTGAAGTTGCAGGAATAACGAATAATATGAGTGAATAATACACAGTAAGATTAGGTTATCAAGAAAATAGAAAGGAGAAGGTAAAACTAGAGTAGGCTAAGACTAAAAGTGGAAGACGAGAGTAGCCTACAGTTCAAGAATGAGAGTAGGATAAGAATGACAGTGAAATTAGGCTCAAGGTACGAGTTAGGATGTCAGCGGGAGTGTTTTTAGGACCCTATGATCGTGTATGAAAATTGGAGGCTTCTGATTCCTCCTGACTATGCCACAAAACAATCTCCTTCCATATAGGTGTGTTTCGTGGCAATGTTTTGGAGGACTCGTTTACATCCAATTTTCTGACTACATCACAGAGTCCCTTAAAAAGTGTATAATTATAGCCTATAGGGTTTTGTTATTGAATGGCTGCGTGTAGGAACAAAACGTTATTATGTCACCAGGGGAACTTTGATGTACTGTTGACTTAATTAAACATTTATTCGTCACCCACACACTAATGGACTTAATTGACATGAAAACTACCGGGATGAATTATTTTTAGACTAGGCAAATTTGCTACTACAGGCCCTGTCATTATTATTATTATTATTATTATTATTATTATTATTACAGTGGTATGTCACATAGAAGTGGGAATAGATGTTTAGACGAAGAAGACGATTATTTTTATCACTATTATTATTATTATTATTATTATTATTTCAAACAAAATTATAAATTGGGGCCGTATGTAACAGTGTTGAGAAATAAGTCCTCCTCACAAACAATAAACACAACCCAAACCATTGTCTGCTAAGTTCACGGCCAGATATTCTTAGAAAACTCAATATGCGTCAATAGGCCTAAGTTACCGGTACTAGCATTACATCCCACAACTTTATCCCATGAAGCGTTTCCCATATTAAGGGGATAATATACTTTTGGGGCATTAAGGGACCCTGTGATGTAGTAAGAAAATTGAAGGTAAATAAGTCCTTCAAATATTGCAACGAAAAACACACACACCTATGTGAAAGGAGCTTGTTTCGTGGAATAGTCAGGAGGAATCAGAAGCCTCCAAGTTTCATACACGATCACAGGGTCCTTAAAGCATCTTGATACCTCCTAAATATGCCAGGAAACAGGACCAGATGAGCAAAAATATATAGGCCTAATGGTGACCTGACACTGGGAATAGTTTGGAGGAATCAGTACTGTGCTCCAGATTTACCAACACTGTATTTCCCCCTAAACTGGCCTAAAAGGACCCTGTGGTATAGTCAGAAAATGTGGAGGTAAATGAGTCCTTCAAATATTGCCACGAAACACCACAAGTAGGGAAGGAGCTTGTTTCGTGGCATAGTCAGGAGGAATCAGAAGCGTCCAATTTCCAAACACGACCACAGGATCCTTAAAGATAAAACATGTTGCTAAAGATACGGGATACACTTTAATAAGGACCCTGTGATCGTGTATGAGAGTTGATGGCTTCTGATTCCTCCTGACTGTGCCACGAAACATGCTCCTTCCATTTATCCTAGGTTAGGTGGTGTTTCGTGGCAATGTTTGAAGGATTTCGCTGAACCTCAATTTTCTGACCATATCACTGGGACCCTTAAACGACTAATATCAATTACACGACGTACGGTACGATGGGATGTGAATAATGGCTAGACTCGAGCCAACCTCACTGAAATAGCACTAAAGTTGTATTGTCCATTCTCACATTATTCACTTACCTCACCCTACGAATACTTTAGGGGGAGGGACTAGCCAATATCAGCACCTACAGCCTCCAGAAATTGATTTGAGTCCTTCAGTTATCCCTCCAGGGTGGTGAAAAATCATGAGTTGGTGAATGCAGGTCGATAGAGGTGGAAATGTGTGTGTGCGTGTGTGTGACATGTTTGAGAGAGAGAGAGAGAGATTTCAGAAGGTTTAGTATCCCTGTAGGGTCGTGAAAAGTTTGAGAATCATACAGTGTAGTGGCGGTGAACATGAATTTGTTATGGTCGCATTGATTGTCCGCAGAAGTTTATGTAGGGGTGGTGGGACAAGGTGGGAAGGAAGGAGACAGTAAAAATTGAGTCAAAAAGGAAAGAGATGAAAGAGGGAGGGAAGGAGTAAAATGAGGAAAGAAGGAATGAAAGGAGGGAGGGTGGGAAGGAGGGAGTAAAGATTGAGGAAAAAAGGAAAGAGAGGAAAGAGGGAGGGAAGGAGTAAAATGAGGAATGAAAGGAGGGAGGGCGGGAAGGAGAGATTAAAAATTGAGGAAAAAAAGAAAAAGACGAGGGAGGGAGGGAAGGAGTAAGATAAGGAAAGGAGGGAGGGAAGGAGTAAAACGAGGAAAGAGGAAAGCCAGGAGGAAGGGAGGGAAGGATAAAAAAGTAGACTAGTGAATTTTCCAAGGGAGGAGATAGATAGGTATAAAGAGAGGAAGGAAAAAAGTATAAATAGAGAAAAAACACAAGGGAATAAGGTAAGATATATAATTATGTGGTGACGAGAGAGGAAGAAATAGGTGAGAAAAGAAGGTTAAACCGGAGAGGAAAGAAGGGAACGAAGTGATGGAAGTATAAAATGGAAGCAAGGTTGTGAAGTGGGGTGGGCAGGGATGGATAGGATGGTTGGAAAAAGAAAGGAAAGGAAAAGAAAGGATCTAACTGTCTCGGTCGGTGTGTGGATGTTTGTGGGTATGGTGTGTGGAAGGAAGGTGTGCATTACGTCGGTGGGAAAGGGAGACTAAAGAAATGGAGGGTGGGAGGTAAGAAAGGGAAAGAAAAATGGGGGGGAAGCAGTATAGAAGTGAGGAAGGAAACGACGCAAAGAAAGGAAAGAAAAATATATAGCCTAGAGAGGGAAGAATTAAAGTACAGTAATAACAAAAACGTAGCAAAGGGAGAATATACAAAGAGGGAAGAATTAAGGTATGGTAATAACAAAATGGTAGTAAAAAGTGTTGTCTGGATAAAAAAAAAGGAAAGGTGCGATAGCCAGAGTAAAAATAAAGAAAAAGAAAAAAAGACTGAATGGCTGAAAAGTAACACAAAAACTAGCAAGGCTTTGATGGTGTGCTTTGGGCTAGCCTACCTATGCAAACACCAGTCCATATTATTTTTTTTTTTAGAATTCGTACTGATGAAATTCCTGATCTTGTTTTTGATCTTGATCCACCAATAGCCTATTCATTCGATTTCATGATGCCTAATAAAATCCTGCATAATAGGGTTTGATCCCAATTCGTCCTTCGGTACCGTATATGAATGAGATACTTTGTTCATTAACCATTAAACATGAGTGATCGCAACATAGGCTTCCGAAAAACTCTGTTGGCGAGGGTACGGTTACAATTCAGAGCGAAGGAAGAAAGGAAAGAAGAAATATAGAACCTCGCTGAAGAAAGAGGGAACTGACGAAGAAAAGAGGACATACAAGTTACTGAAGAAAGGAAGACAATGTGAGGGATTGATAAAAAAGGAAGAATTGAATATTTAGTGAATGATAGGTGGGGGAAAAGCGAATGGATAAACGAGAGAGAGAGAGAATGATCATAATAGGAATGTAGGTGGCAAGACAGGTTAGGCTAAGGTGATATTGCCTGCAGTGGCTATATTCGTTTAGGCTAAATAATTGCATTGCTTAATTGGTATACTCTGCGAACGATTGGTTGAGGAACAGTCTCGAGTAGGCTAATAGTTTGTTTGTGTACCCTCCAAGCGATAACGAGATCGAAGTCACAGTTAAAAAAGGTCTTGACGAACAAACCTTGGCAGTTCAATACGTCGAAAAATGCTCCATCAATTTAATCATGACGTCAAAGAAGTTAGCCTAACTCACTTGGCCCACAACACATCCCACAACATCTCTCACCCCAGCATGAAGCATTATTGGTCTTCTATGAACACACACACACAAAAGAATTAATCCATATAGCCTAGCCTAGGCTACCTATACACAAATGTACCGGGACAACACACACACACACACAAACCAATGCTGAAGCAAACTAGATATCAAAATAAATCTCCCTTTTTATATTACACTTTGGTATTGCAGTTTTCCCGTGAAAATACAGAGCCTTGATTGCATTAATGTTCATAGCCTCGTTTTACAACACACCAACATGAAAACACAGCGACGGATGTTACAAATTGACTACCAAAAATGTATCAATGGTTTACAATACATTATGATTTCCTAAACCAATAATTAACATACATCGAATAGCCTACACACACACACGCAAAAGTAATAACACACACACACACACACACACACACACACAAAAGTAATAACACACACACACACAATGAACCCACCATGCCTTACACAAATAAATGCCGGACTCCGTTGTGGACGATATAAACTGACAACCAAATAACCACTCGTTTACTGTGCAGTTTTATTTGTATGCAGCTAATTCATCATAAAGCTACATGGACTGTGTTGTTTACATGCCCACTATGTAGCCAATGCACACACACACACACACACACTCTCTCTCTCTCTCTGTCAACACTCAATCAGTCATATTTCTACACAGTTGCAACAGTTCACTATTCATCACGGGCCAAATATGTATAATAATACTCTTGGTTTATCACATGACCCTGAAGCGCAATGGAACTCCTAAACCTTTTTAATGTGTTCTGTATAGCCTAGCCTAGCTGAGTCACACTGTAGGGCTAAATGTATGTACAGTCACGAGCCATAATAAGTACCGTAGCCTATCCAGGTGTTGTTGAAGTTTCCAAACATCTGACATACTAGTGAACCAAGTGCAACGCTTATCCTGTCTCATACTTGCTTGGAGCACGTCTAATACTCCATCAGGCTATTCGAAGTAGGCCTGGATACTTATTAAGGTACTTGACTGTACAGGACTGGCTAGGTGGGCTGGCCTGGCTTAACACTTGACCAGAACCAGTGGAGATCGTTGTCTGTCTATGACCACAGACATCATATATCTATTCATGTGTTTTTATGGCTGCAGATTAATCCACTACTATCATCCATTATATAAACATTGCTATCAACTAACCCGAATGCGAACCCTTCATCAAGAACAGAGATGGTTGCTTCTATCGTTTCTCTCCCCTTGGAATGGTGGAAGGAATCCCCGACTAACCTATGATTCACTGTGTTCATTACCAGGCAAGAGATTACGTCAGTACTTGGTGTAAGCTAATGTGTATTGCCCTGGCTTGCCTACCCATTCTCACACCACCACCCACCTAGCCTAGCTTACTCCTGATCTTACATTGAGGGGATGAGTGGGTGGGAGTTGGTTTACCCCTAAAGTCTAGCTGGAATTTCAATATTTTTCGAGAGATCACTGATACCTTCTCCCTCATCCTGTTTCTTCAGTTTTAATTCTTCGCACTAGGGACGTTTTTATATTAACATATTCTGTTTTTTTATTGTTTGGATCCTGTTAGGCTGTAGGGTACTTGTTTCCTCACCTAGTTTCCTCATCAAGTAGCCTACCTTACTTTCAATGCCAAAGGACAAGAGGCATATAGGCTACCTAACCTGCAGTCGTTAACCTAATTTTGTAGTGAAATTCGATTATAATCTGATTTTGATTTATTGGGGTTCATGAAGTTGTGGGGTGATATAGCCTAATGATATAAAGTTACGATGAGCAGTATAAGTTATTAGCCTACAACAGTACCGGTATTTTTATTGCTGTTGCAGGAATCCCAACCCCCTTACACACAAACAATGCAGTTTTATTTATACTTTTTCATTAAGTAATAATCGTCATTTGTCATTCATTTTCAAAACTTCTGTTTTCAGTACTTTGTCGCTATCGACTCTGAGATTAGCCAGGGATGGAAACAGTTTCCGTAATCTTTCGAGATACCAATTATCATCATACTACTTCATTGTTTCGACTTTGTTCATTGGCGACCATACCGGTGTATACTGTATAGCCTAATGAATATGATGAGGAATATACTCGTGATCAATACACCTCAGGGCCTGCAAATGGTGCCTCCCTTTCTTGTCCCCTAAATTGATATTGGGCTTCATTGTATTCTGGTTAATTAACTTGTGGCCTGGATCTTCAAAGGAGAGACTGAGGAACTTTCAGAGTAGGCTATTGGAGGGGGAAGAAAGATATGGATAAAATGGGAGGTGGAGTTAGGAGACGACGGTCTAATTACAGTGTTATTAGTTTGAACTTTAGTGATCAAGTTCCTCCTCTCTTCTCATCACTCCAGATCCAAACATCTGAACCATTCTCACTGTCAAGGAACCACCAAACACCACAATAATTATATACGGTAACTTTTCTATATGTTACAGGGTATGTGTAGAATCTGTGAAACTGAAACGTAGTGATGGATTGAAAACTAATAATTATGTGATATGATTAGCCTGTCGCCACATTCGCATCTGCCATGGATGAGAATAGTAATCCCTTCTCCACTCGATTCTATTCTACTCCATTAGACTAGCTTCTCATTTCCCTATTTACTGTTTCTTAAAGGTGCTCCTCTCCTTAGCCCTCTATCCCTTCCCATCTAACCCTTCCTTCCACTTCGATCCCTTTCTTCGTCATCTATTCCTTCCTTCCCCTTCTAACCATTCCATCCCCATCTATCCCTTCCATCCCCATCATTCCTTCCTTCCCCATCTATCCTTTCCTTCCCCATCTAAGCTTTCCATCACCATCCATCCTTTTCATCCCCATCATTCCTTCCTTCCCCGTCTATCCCTTCCATTCCCCATCTAACCATTCCATCCCCATCATTCCCTATCCCCCCATCTATCTCTTCCTTACCCATCTATTCCTTCCTTCCCCATCTAACCCTTCCTTCCCTATCCAACGCTTCCTTCCCAATCTATCCCTTCCGTCCCCATCCCTTCCATACCTCATTCTTCCAACATCTCCACTCTCTTTACTTACCTCCTGTACCGTTCCCTGTTTCCTCCTCTTCCATACTCTCACTTCCTCTACCCTCATTATACTCCTCTTTCCTACTCTCACTTCCCTTACCCCCATAGCCTATTTACTCCTCTTGCATACTCTCTCTCACTTCCCCTATCATATTATACTCCTCTTTCCTACTCTCACTACCCCTACCCTATATTTACTCCTCTTCCATACTCTCATTTCCCCTACCCTCAACATTATTTACTCTTCTTCCTAACTCTCAACTTCCTCTACCCTATTATTTACTCCTCTTTCCTACTCTCACTTCCCCTAGCCTACTCTCCTGGATTATTGGTAAGGTAAATATAGCCCTATGCCTATTGATCAAAGGCGTTCGTTAATGAAGAAGTACAGTGTTGGTAAATCTGGAGCAACTGATTCCTCCAAACTATTCCAAGCAAAAGAACACCATTTTTTATTTTTGTTCATATGTTCCTGTTCCCTGGTATACTTTGGGGGAATCAAGGCGCTCCAATGTAACTAAAGTGAATTACCCCCTTAAGGGACCCTGTGATCGTGTATGAGACCTGGTGGCTTCTGATTCCTCCTGACTATGCCACGAAACAAACTCTTTTAATGTAGATGGTGTTTCGTGGCAATGTTTGAAGGACTCGCTAACCTCCAACTTTCTGACTACATCACAGGGGTTCAGAACATTGGAGGTAAATGAGTCCTTCAAATATTGCCACGAAACACCACCTATATGGAAGGAGATTGTTTCTTGGCATGATCAGGAGGAATCACAAGCCACCAGGGTCCTTCAGGCACACCATCAGAGAGGTTCAAGGTAAAGACGATAAACATTCTAACTCACCCATGCACTCGTTCCTTTACCCAGGTGAGTAAATTTGTAGTATATATTTCTGTGAAGCCTTTATCAACTGTGCGAGGGTCAGGCAGCGACAAAGGGCCAATGTCAACACCCTAACTAACGTAACTTCACCCCAGCTGCATAAAATAGTTAGATATGAACAAACAGAAAAAAAGGCTTCTTGAACATCAAAGGATACTAGGATACTGGTGGTGGTGGGGTAGGTTCCTTGTGGTAGTCTCGGATAGATTAGGACATATACCGTACATAGGTTTCCTTATGATGAATAAAATGGTAATGTTATGAACTATAATACTCAAAATTGCGTCGTCAAAGATTTTATGTGGGTTTTAGGACCCTGTGATGGTGTATGAAAATTATTGGAGGCTTCTGATTCCTCCTGACCATGCCACGAAACAGGCTTCCTCCATATAGGTGGTGTTTCGTGGCAATATTTGAAGGACTCATTTACCTCCAATTTTCTGACTGCATCACAGGGCCCCTTAAGAGGATAGTATGCTTTTGGTACCGGTATATTAGGGCACCTTGATTCCTCCGAAGTATGCCAGGAAACAGGACTAGATTGACAAAAGTAATGGTGGGGGCAGTTGCTGGGAATAGTTTGGAGGAATCATTGGCTCCAGATTTACCAACAATGCATACTATCTCCTTAAGGAGATATAGTTGGAAAATTAGAGGTAAATGAGTCAGTCAAATATTGCCACGAAACACCACCTGTATGAAAGAAGCCTGTTTCGTGGCATAGTCAGGAGGAAACAGAAGCCTCCAATTCTCAAACACGATAACAGGGTTCTTTAGAGGGAAGGCTTTGCAGCCCCCACATCTCTCTCACTTCCAGGATAGGCTAACACATATTTACTTGGCCTCCTGCTGTGTAATATTCACTAGAGAAGCCAGCAGGTCTCAGGGCGTCTGGTTAAGTTGTTTAAGCCTTTAAGGGATCCTGTGATGAAGTCAGAAAATTGGAGGTAAACGAGTCCTTCAAATAGGCTACTGCTGCGAAACACCACCTAGCCTATGTGGAAGGAGCTTGGTTTCGTGGCATAGGCTAGTCAGGAGGAATCAGAAGACAACAATTTTCATACACGATCACAGGGTCCTTAAGTCTTCCCACACACACTTTATACCCCCCCCCCCCCCGCCCATCACCCTCACGCCGTGTCGACTTACATATGTACTCCATCGTACCCCATCAGTATGTGTCTTTGTAGCTTCTCACGTTTGACTCATAATTTGTGCTTCGTGTTTGTTTATCTATTGACGCGGTTCTAATACGAAGAGTCGGTTAGCTAATTGGACAGCACATATTGAAAGGAGTGTGCCGAATGATATTGCTTCACTCTGTAAGCTAGATTAGGCTAATCAAAGAATAAGGTAGATTACAGCCTGTTTTACTTACTGAATAATGAAGCCTATTCCAAAATACAAGTAAAGCCCAACTATTCTACTCTCTACATTTTCAGACAGACATAGGCCTAGGCCTATAAGACCCACCTATTGTCTACAAATATATCATTCAGAAGGGACCTTGTATCAAAGAATCCACCATATATCCATATTTAGCCTAGTGTTAAGGTGGTAATTCTTTTTTGGTACATTGGAGTGCCATGTTTTCTCCAAAGTATGCCAGGAAACAGGACCAAAAGAGCAAAAATAATGGTGTTCTGTTGCTTGGAATAGTTTGGAGGATTCGGTTGCTCCAGATTTACCAACACAAAACTTCCCCCTTAAGACGAGGCACTAGGGCTAGGCCTATCTCTATCTCTGCTCGCCTGAACTACATACAACATCCTCGTTTCTCAATTATCTTACTCTGAATAAAGTTAGCCTAGCCTAGTCGAATTTCTGTTCCCAAGTGTCCAGGGATATAATATTTTTACTGTGTTACATAGCCCTAAAAACCTTCAGTGCCACTCATTCTAACTCTCTTGCATTTGTAGAGTAGGCTACGGTATTCTTTTTAGTCTAAAAAACAATACTACGGGACACAGTTACAGGATCCATCTCATTTCATACCATTAACACTCGGGATCTGTGCTTAAGATCCATATATTCTGACCCTGCTTAATACTGTACATTTAGTTTGGAATGCAGTTTAAAGAAATGCAATACCCACTTAAGGGGGTATAGTACAGTGTTGGCAAATCTGGAGCAACTAATTCCTAATAACTATTCCAAGCACAAGAACACCATTATTTTTGTTCTTCTGGTTCTGTTTTCTGGGGCATACTTTGGAGGAATCAAGGCTCTCCAATGTACCAAAAGTATACTGTAATCTCTCTCCCCTTAAGCACAATTTATGATGTCTAGACATTATTTACGAGTGAACTGAGTCTGTCACAAACCTATAGGACGCCTTTAGTCATCACGTTATCCACAACCTCTAGGGACAGTTTCGAAGTAATAATAATGTGATGATGCAGCAAGCTTTAATTAAGTATATTTTCATTCTCGTCATAAAGTGATGTACGTACGGTAAGGAGATGAGAAGATAATTATGTACCGGTATGTAATATTACCATGATTTATAGAGCATTATAGGAAGTGGATTGATGGGATAAGGAAGGTGGGAGTGTTGGGATTGCTGCGTGCTGGAATAAAGTTTGACTACTCTTAAAGGTGATGGTTGGTGGATGGTGGCCGCTCTCTCTCTATCTCTCTCTCTCTCTCTCTCTCTCTCTGTGTGGGGGGGGGGGGTAAGGTTTCTTGACTGTGACCGTGCATCTGTCCTCTCATTTAATATTATTTCGTCATTACCAACCTGACGACAGAGGCTAATGTTTTCATATTTATGTACAGAAGATCCAATGCGATATCTGACTAGCCTAACCCAATTAAATTAAAGTAAATACCGGTGGCATTTCATCAGTTTACAGGTTTGTCTCTTAGTGTACATGTATATCAATAGTCTATCTTTATTATATCTATCTGTACCACCAGCCTCACTGTCCCCTCACCTCCCTCACCCAGTACAGTATATACCAGCATAGGCTAGTGGTGTGTTGGTGGTGGTGGTGGTGGTGGTGGTGGTGGTACTTTTTAAAGAGAATACCGCCAGGCCGACCAACCGCATAGGCTATCACTCACCACCAAACGTTTAGAACACACAATAATAAACGTTACGTCAACATGCAGGCCAAACGTGATACTGGCGTTGTGTTGACATCGATCATCTCTTCATTTATTCGTATTCTCCCAATCAATCCATCAATCTATCTATCTATTATTGCCTATGTCATTGTGTGTGTGTGTGTGTCCTACGTACGGTACCATAAATGTATATATGTTTATATTCATACACTCGTGTGGGTGTATAAACTCTCTTTTTCCAAGGATACTTCTCTCATTAAATCATTGCACACTGCTTGGGATACAGTTGCCCCGGGACACAGATGGACGGACGTGCCAGAGACATAACGAGGTGGCCTGAGAAACCTTGAATGTTCCCTTGGAGCTGCACAATCTGCTTCCGCTGGAAAGAGAAAAAATGGTTATAAGGTTAAAATGTCAAAAATGGTCATAAATTTCTATTCTCTCTCTCTCTCTCTCTCTCTCTCTCTCTCTCTCTCTCTCTCTCTCTCTCTCTCTCTCTGTGTGTGTGTGTGTGTGTGTGTGTGTGTGTGAGAGGGAGAGTCTTATCGATCTTAGATCTAATTTTCATGTTAATACCAGTACTTGTCCAGAAGTCTTCATTTACAAGAAAGATCTCACCAAAAAGATATTTTCACGTACGGTACCAAGCATGGACGCTAATTCCCGAGACACGATGATGAGAAGCAGTCTGTCAAAGGTGTCGCGTGTAGAGTCCAAACATTCCCTGTCGCCAGTCAGTAGGCAGGTCAGACAGTCTCAAGGTTACACTGTGGTAATTTTAGACTTCAGCCTGGGTGTGCTTGCTTCCTCGTGGGATGCGGAGTTCATGTTTCCAATGTAAACAAGCCTTTAGTCGACCACTAAAGTTTTGCAGCCTGCGAGTTACACAAGAATCGAGTTGCAGGAAATATATATATAGCCTATGCCAGAAAACAGATGCCCTCATTGGTACTAATAGAGGATCTGTTTCTTAGCATATATAGTTTGGAGGAATCGGAGACCTTCCAATTCACCAACAAAAGAATCTCGCCTTAAGGACCCTGTGATCGTATATGAAAATTGGAGGCTTCTGATTCCTACTGTCCATGCCACGAAATAAGCTCCTTCTATATAATTGGTGTTTCGTGGCAATATTTGAAGGACTCGTTTATCTCCAATTTTCCGACTACATCACCGGGTCCCTTAAAGCATAGTTATGTATTAGTTTAGTAGGCTATTGTCTTGTTGTTATATAGAGCTTCTGAGGCATCCTTCTTATTGTGGTTATGAAGATGGTAAAGTTGTATATGGTTCTGATTTTGACTAAGTAAATAATAGTAATCTACTGTGCATAATTTTGTTGTTAATAATGGCACTATAGTCATATAAATAATGATATATTTCGTAAAAAGAAGAAGAATCGTTAAAACAATGATAGGATAGATTTCTTAATGATGGTCTACCTAAGGAATTCTTTTGACTATACCAGAATTATTTTACTGACTTGGTATAAGCAGCAGTAGCAGTTGTATAATTTTCAAGGATATATAATATGCAAACTCTTTGTCCTTGCCATTATTTAAGTCTGCCAGCTCTGCAATACTTGAACCTTGCGGGACAAAAATGGCTGAGATTAGTTCCAGCATCTTTTGTCGCCCTTGAAGGGGAGATAAGAATACACTTTTGGTACACTGGAGCGCCTTGATTCCTCCATAGTATGTCAGGACACAGGGCCAGATTAACAAATATAATAATGGTGGTCTGTTGCTTGGAAGAGTTTGTAGGAATCAGTGGCTCCAGATTTACCAACACTACGGTAACTCCCCTAAAAGTGCGTCTGTAAAACGTCTCGTAATCCTCGTTTTCCACAGCGCTGGTCAGAAAATGGTGAGTGGAAGAGGAAAATAAGAGGATCAGTCGTTCTCTCCACACCCGAAAGAGACGTGAATGTAGCTTCGTCTCCCAATATGGTAGTGGTGGTGGTGGTGGAGTGTATTTTGGTGGTGGTGGTGGTGGTATAGTGCTGTAGGGGGTAGTGGTTTGTATGGTGATGATGGTGGGGTTTCTGGTGTGTATGGTGGTGGTGGTGGTGGTGGTGGAGGGGGTAGTGGTGGTTATGGAAGGGGTAGGTAGTGGTGTGTATGGTGGTTGTGGTGCTGTTGGTGGTAGTAGTGTGTATGGTGGTAGTGCTGTAGGGGATATTAGTATGTATGGTAGTGATGGTGGTGGTAGTGGAGATAGTGGTATGTATGGTAGTGATGGTGGTGGTAGTGGAGATAGTGGTATGCATGGTAGTGGTGGTAGTGGGGATAGTGGTATGTATGGTAGTACTGTAGGGGATAGTGGTATATGTATGGTAGTGGTGGTGGAGGAAAAGTGATTAAATAGAAAAAATAATATAAAAAATAAAGAGGGATCAGAGGGACGAATATGAAGTCAAATTGAACTCTCATTTCCTCCCCTCAGAAGCCATTGCCTGTCTGATTGATATTTGGCCATCCCCGTCACTAATCCCATTACCTTGGCCAAATTGATGCACTCCAGGAGGCAAACATTTTCTTGGACCCTAAAATCAGTTTCTCTGGTTCGGTTTTTTTTTTTCTCTATTTTTCTATTTATTTTTGTATTTATGTTTGTATTTTTTTATTTTGTGTGTGTGTGTGTGTGTGTGTGTGTGTTATTTTCTCTAAATAGGCCTAATAAACCTCTAATAATGTAACTTAACTTAAACAACTCATTTATTTTTTTAAGTTTGTGTGTGGAAAGTCATTAAATTATTTCCCTCCGGAATTAGGCTAGCCATTGTTTCTTTGATGTTATGAGTTTTTGAAAAGCAGGAGGAAGTACGAAACTCTTTTGAAATTTATTGTTGTTATTATTATTATTAATATTATTATTATTATTATTATTAATATTATTATTATTATTATTATTCAATCGTACTGTACATAAGGAATAGAGTTTCAGCAGACATGAAACACCAGGGAACTAAACATATGACACGGTATATATATAAAGAAGCTACAAGTGTGTTAACCAATAATGAGATATTTGTGTTGTACGAGTGAGTTGCTAATTGGCGTTTGTTTGTTTTACAGGTAAGCCATGGCGTGTGCTCTTTCTTGTGTTTGGTGAGAGCAGTAACGACGAAAGGAAGGCTGAGCCCTGTTATTGGTAAGTTGTCCATCTGAGTAGGCTATATATACATACAGCTGACTTGTCGTGTTGTATGTGTATTGCATTATTTATGGTTATTTTATTACATTGGAGTCTGCAGATACTACGATGGCATGAAGGGAAGTCTGGCACATGATTATGAAGGGGATTATCACAGGTGTGGGAATAGGTAAACACAGAGGGATGCAGAAATAGAAAGAGATGTTTAAATAGATGTATATATAGACCGGCAGCCATATAAATAAATAGAGATAGATGGATTTTGATAGATGAATAAATAGACAGAGAAATTGATAGATAGATAAATAAATAGACAGAGAGGTTGATAGATATATAGATAGATAAATAAACAGAAATTGATAGATAGATCGATAAATAAACAGAGAAATTGATAGATAGATAGATAAATAAACAGATAAATTGATAGATAGATAGATAAATAAACAGAAAAATTGATAGATAGATAGGTAAATAAACAGAGAAATAGATAGATAAGCAAGGGAGAGTATGCCCTGTGTCGTCGCTGTGAAGTGTGTTGCTGGCAGTAATTGGCTCTTCGCTAATAGTTCACCATTTAGCTCCCATTTGCATTCCAATTCGCCCTCAGGAATGAATGGGGTCTGGAGGGAGGGAGACTCACTTATTATTATCAGGGGGAAGTTTTGTGTTGGCAATTCTGGAGCAACTGAATCCTTCAAACTATTCCAAGCAACGGATCACCATTATTTTTGCTCTTCTGGTCCTGTTTCCTAGCATACTTTTGAGGAATCATGGCACTCCAATGTACCAAAAAAGAATTACCACCTTAACAGAGGGAAGGAGGTACAGTCCAGTCACGAGCCGTATATATATAGTAAGTTTATATTCAATAGCGTATATAGCCTGGTGGAGTATACCGGTATATACAGTATAATAATGTCCCATATGTTTACTATCCCCTTAATTAACTAGGCTATGGCCCAATTTCCCCGTGGTTGGCCCGATTACTACACGTTACGAAGTTTACGGTATGTGAGAAATATATAAATACCACCAAAATAACATAACATACCGTATGAAGTAATTTGTATCCATGTGGAAATAATGCAGTTCTGTTATGCATCACCCACGAATGTTGTTATTATGCAGACTGGAGATGATATGGGCATTGCTTCCCCTTGTTTAGATAATACCAACACAATAACAGAGGCTCAATATGCCAGGCTACCCACGGTGTTTGTTTATACTCATACGGGGACGGCAGGATACAATGCTATATATACATCTTCCTTCTCTTGCCACGATACAGCCAGATGATGCATAGACAAGAAGATTCAGGACTTATCGTTGTTTAAGGGGGTGTATAGCATATTGTTTAGGGTGGTAAATCTGGAGCAAGTGATTCCTCCAAACTATTCCAGGCAGGCAACAGGATACCATTATTTTTCTTACTCTGGGCTTGTTTCCTGGCATAATTTGGAGGAATCAAGGCCCTCCAATCTTTCAAATGTACACTATTCCCTTAAAGACCCCCGTGATGCAGTAAAAAAAAAAAAAAATGAAAGTTAGCGAATCCTTCAAACATTGCCATGCACGAAGCATCACCTACATTGAGGAGCTTGTTTCGTGGCATAGCCTAGTATAGCCTTGAAGAATGAGAAGCCACCGAGTCTTTTACACGATCATAGGGTCCCATAAGACGCAGGATATACCGTTCTTGTGATAGTACTGATGCTGACTTTAGACCCTTTTGTTTACTTTAGTTTATATATACGTTTCCCGTCCTAACCTACGCATCTCTTCCCATAAGTCCTACACCCCATCACCGCTAACCACCACGAGTCCCCATTCTATTAAATTTTCAGATGCATCCGATTTGTCCTGGGGTGGGAAGGGGAAAGGGGGCTGAACGAGGGGACCGTGTTGGCTCGAGGGGAGGGGAGGGGAAATGTATATAGTAGGGTGAGAGAAGGGATATCCATTGGGGGAAAAGCAAAGGGATGTGAATTGCGATAGAGAAGAGGGGAGAGGCATGGATGGAGAGAGCGGAAATAATGAGAAGTGGAGGGAGATAAGAGGGGTGGAGAGAGAGAGTAAAGAATGGTGAACAGGGGTGAGAGGAAAAGAGAGAACACACACTGTACGGAAAGGGAGAGATAGAGAGGGAGATAAGTAGGGGAGCGAACGAGATTTAAAGGGAGAGATGCAGAGGAGAGAAAGAGGGACACGAAAAGGTAACCAGAGTGATTGTGTGGTGAAGAGAGATCCTCAAAGAAGTTGGATGTGCTGTGTAAATTCCTACACTCACAACTTTTTTTTTTTTTTTTTTTTTTTTTTTTTTTTTTTTGCAGGGGAAAGTACCTCTGCTTGGGCCTTATGCCTGTGCTGGCGGGCCCAACACTCACAACTGCTATCCAGTACAGGGGTCTCCTATACCCCTGAAATGAATATAGTTTTCATGTGTGAGGTGGTTGAATCTTTACAATACTCTTAGACATGGTGGAATCAAAGGCCTTTCGTATCATCAACTCCTCCTTTCTTGCCAGTATTGTATAACTTCTCTCCTAAAGGCAAGACTGCAGCGCTCTCTCTCTCTCTCTCTCTCTCTCTCTCTCTCTCTCTCTCTCTCTCTCTCTCTCTCTGACACAAAGCTCTCTCTCTCTCTCTCTCTCTCTCTCTCTCTCTCTCTCTCTCTCTCTCTCTCTCTCTCTCTCTCTCTCTCTCTCTCTCTCTCTCTCTCTCTCTCTCTCTCTCGTCTCTCTCCTCTCTCTCTCTCATATATATATATACTGGACATTGTCTAGAGTCTCTAGACATTGTTCTTCTGAGCTCGCAGTGCATGTTTCCCCCTCAGGAGACCATGTAACACTCGCCTATAGTTAAGCTGTACTCAGTCACGCCCCTTGTGTATCCAAATCCATGTGTACGATAGATGTTTTGCACTTTTTTTTTTTTTTTTTTTTTTTTTTTTTTTGCATTTGTTTATCTTTTCAGTTTAGCTTTTGACTGTGTGTTAGTTTTGCCTCCTGTATATATAGTGTGTTTGTATGTCTGTGATTGAGAGTGATTTTTTGGCAGGGGGGAAAGTTGAAATACAAACAGTGACCTGGCAGTAAGAAATGTGTGAGAGGGGGAACTGCAGTGTTGGATCCAGGCCAATACCTATGGAGAGAGAGAGAGAGAGAGAGAGAGAGAGAGAGAGAGAGAGAGAGAGAGAGAGAGAGAGAGAGAGAGAGAGAGAGAGAGAGAGAGAGAGAGAGCTTTATGAGGAAGGGGAAAATGAATAAGGAAGCAGGGAAGAATTCATGTCTGAGGGAAGGAGACACTATGGAGAGACTCAGAATGTGAAGGTGAGAGACAGGAATATGAAAGAGAAGGCGAGGGAATAGCATACAGTACTCATACAACATATCCATTCATTCATTTCATTACCGCTCGTGTGATTCCAGAACTGTGACCTAACCCCTCAAAGTGTGTGTGTGTGTGTTTCTTTTAAGCTACCGTATGTTCGAAGATGCCAGTTTTATCCTATAGACTCTAGACCACTTAACTTGGAGACGGAAAAGTGTAGACGAAAACAATTAATACCAAGGATTGATAAAAAGAGAGTAGGCCTAGTCTGAATTCTAGAAAGAACAAAAGTTAAAGATGTTCTGAAATAATATTATACTCGGGAAAATGTACAGGCCATATTTTGAATAGTGTAATAATGATATCTTGTTATATTTTCTAATGTGAAATTAACATAAAAGGAAATATTCATGATTAGCACATCTCCATGTTGGCCGAAGTCTGTCTGTTTCGAAAAAATAATTGTTCAAGTTATATTTTTGTCAATATTTGTATCCATAATATACGCGGAGTGACCCTGTGTACTACCTTGTGAAATACCTTCAGAAAGGCTAAATGGTAATTGAAAGTGGCAAATGTAATGTTGTCGTTGGAGGGGTGAGTGTTGGTGGTCGGGAAGGTTGGTTGGCACTGTACGCTAACCTCCCCTCGTCAATAATGGCGCACCAGTGTGGAAAATTGATCCCAACAATTACCAGCGGGGTCGTGTTTCCCTGACCCCCTCGTCCCTTCCCCTACCTTCAACCCGGCAACAGCAGCGGTGGTTGGGGGCGGGGAGGCGACTGCAGTGTTAGGGATGGGGCAGTAATGAGGGAAGAGGAAAAAGGTTTCAATTAAAATCAATGGTTTAAAGTGAATAAAAAAGATTAGTAGACAGGGAATATAGTAGTGATATAGAAAGACATAGAATATTGAGATAAAATATGGCAACTGCATCATACCATTTTCTCATCCTTCATGGCTAATTCCCCTTCCCTTCTCTCATTTTCTTCCTGACCCACCACACTGTTGTACTTCTTTTGCTTTATGTAAAAAGCTCACTAATGTCTTCGCTACAGACAATGCTTTCCGGGATGTCTGTGTAGTGTCTGGGTTTCACTTCATAGCAAGTAATCCTTTGTGGGTGTCTGAGTCACTATCTTTGGACCACCGGGCTGTTTTCATGTGATATATATATATATATATATATATATATATATATATATATATATATATATATATATATATATATATATATTCCTTGGAATTCTTTCAGCAGTGTTGTCAGTGTGGGGGTGAGTTATCTCCCCTCGTCCCCTCGGTGGCAGGGTGGGGTTAGGATGGTGTCGACGTGTGTCGCTGGCGTTGATTCAGTTAGCGAGTTCCCTCATGTCGTTCTGTCTCGGTAAAGTCGTGCGCAACTGATTACTGTAAAAAAAACTTTCGCAATGTCCACTTTGATGATAATGTCGCGAATGTCGCATTTTCTGTGAGCTGTTCGACTAAGCTTGAGCGGGCGTGTGCAATCGCATCTTTGAATGGAACTTTACGAGTGATTACATCAGCTGCAGAACACGAGGATGTGTGTCGATTGCAACTTTGAAAGTGTAGGCTATAGTTGCGATATTTTTTTTTTTTTTTTTACGTGATTGCATTTCCAAAATACTCTTACAAGTGTACATGTGTTGTATCCTTGACAAAGTGACGGGTTAGCTGTCATTTCTTTCTAACAAACGCCTCCTTAGCTGAAGAAGACACTGGCCTTTCGCATAAAGTACCACCAGAGAGAAACCGCAGAAAATAACTAAACAGCTACTGATGTATGAATGAAAAAACACAGGCAAATAAATAACTCCAACGAAAGAGTCTGCAAGTGTGCATGTCTATCCCTCACCCATCACAAAACCAACTCCCCCAGCCGCTACTAATACAAGCACCCAGCCGCCTCCGCCTCTGACATAACAAGCACTTCCTTAGCCTCTGACAAAACAAGCACTTCCCCAGCCGCCACCAACACCTCTGACACAAGCACCTCCTCCCCAGCTGCCACCGCGTCTATCCCCTCTTCAGTCGCCACCGTCCACTTGCCTATCACTCCCTCACTCCCTCCCTCCCTAACCCCCGGCCGGCCTCCTCCCTCACTCCCTGCCTCATATGTATTCACTGCACACTAAATCTAGTTTGGGGGCGACTGGTACCTCTGTCCACCCTCTCATTCTTTCTTTCTCACCCCACCCCCCTCCCCTCTCTCTCTCTCTCTCTCTCTCTCTCTCTCTCTCTCTCATTGATTATTCTGGTTAATATTCTCGAGTTGGTTAGAAAATTTCAAGTTAGTCACATTTTGCTACAGAATTACTTTGATCATACTTTTACCAGCGAAAATAATTTATATATGTCCTTTGTAGCCAATGTTTACTATAATTCGCTATTTAGGATATAATATATAATTCACAATGGCTACAAAACTATACTACAAATGAAGTGAAGTAGATTGATAGCCTACACACACTCGAAAAACTATCGGTACAGGGGTGTTCGATGAATTTTATAATGAAGGCAGGGATACCAAAGTGAGGAAGACAGTTTTCAAACGCTTCATTCGTGGTGTCAGTTTTTTGTATCACGCTGGTGTATCGATACTTTTTAGAGTGTGTGTATTTGGAGATTAACAAGGCAAGCTTTATGTCCATTTTGGTTTACTTTATCACCGGGTCTCATGCATGTTTGTGATCCCATCGTCTGTGATATCATATTGTATGACACAAAGTCGATGAGGGTGCAAACGGGTGTAAAGGTTATGTCAACACCATTACATACCGGTACGTCCAGGCTTTAATTGGTTTTGGGTACCGGTCTATTCAACACAACACCATTAGGCTACATGTGAATGATGTCTACAATAAGAAAGGCTTGTACTAAGGACCGATGTAGCATACTGTAGTTCTGTGGATTACAACCAGCATACAAAGTCTCCACCATTTGTAACTCGAAGTAGCCTACACTCGAGCTCGTAAATTCGCGACCACGTCCCCAAATGTTTATGTCATCTGAGCTGGTAACACTGTGTGGGGAAGGTGTCATTGTAGGTGAAAGGTTGTATCATGTCGCTCTACTATGTTCAACCTACACTGATTCCTCCCCAAATAAATGTTACCAGCTCATATCGCATAAACATCTAAGTACGTGGTCGCGAATTTACGAGCTCGGGTGTACATTGACCCTTGGTGGCGCAGCACACTAACTTTCTTCAGCTATAGGCTATACTACAGAAACCATGTCCATATAGCCTATCCATAATGGTCTTGAAGTGTTTTTGTCGAAATGATGCTGAATTATGATGCTGAAGAGTCGATAATGTTAGCAAATATTGTGTGTGACAAGGATACAACAACATCTCCACACAGGACTACCGTATAAAAAATCTACTGTATGTCCAGAACCGATCAGACAGACAGACGTTAATAAACAGAAAGACAAGCTGACAGACAGACAGACAGACAGGGACATGACGAGAGAAGAGATATGCGAGGCAGTCAAGAGTTTAAACCCTCATCAGTCAGTCAGTGAAAGAACAAAATATTGGCCACTCGTGATCCTCGACTTGTGATCGTGGCCGCAAACGTGTCTGTCGGCTGTACCACCAATGCTTCAGTTGTGTGTGTGTGTGTGTGTGTGTTTTTTTTTTTTTTTTTTTTTTTTTTCGTTGATGTGATTGAGGGGCTTCGGGTGAGCTGGTGTGAAGTGTGGGGGCAACGACCTATAACGGGCAGTGCTGGGTTATGGGTAGTGACAGGTGATGGACGGTTGTTTGGTTGGTTGGTTGGTTGGTCAGGTGTTTTGTGTTGTTCGGACAGACAGATGCAGTGTGTTGTTTGTTGTGTTGTTCTGACGGCCAAGTGTTGTGAGGTGTATGTCATTGAGTGGCTGACGCGTTGTAATGGAATAGCCTATGTGTGTTGCAGTGTGTTTTTATGGTATGGGTGGTGTGTGTGTGTTGTATGTTGCGGTGTGATTTATGTTGTGGTGTGAAGTCAGGAGTGGCGTTGTATCGATATGTGGCATCGTGTAAAATGTAACTTTCAGTCCGGCCCGTGTTAACATCCCACGCTAGGCTGCCCTCTTCCTACTCCACGAAGCCTTACAGTTGTAGCAAAGAGAGAGAGAGAGAGAGAGAGAGAGAGAGAGAGAGAGAGAGAGAGAGAGAGAGAGCAGCAATCATTACGAAACTCAACTCTTCCTATTTTTGGCCACAAGTCATTTATCTAGTTGTACATGTTTGTAGGGTTAAAGATAATCTCAGTTTCCGAGGCATACACATTATCCTAACACGCTGAGACAGAAGGAAATGATAAAACAACGTGAAGTTCATTAGTTTAAGGGACAAAATAACGGTATAAAACTACTCTTATATTGTATGATATGCGGATTATAACGTAGGCAATGTGTGTATCCTACAGAATTCTGGGCAGCAGACCTCGTAGGTTCCTAATGAGATCTGCTGGAGTGCCACGTGAGGGAAGCCAGATAGTGCTAGGCTAGGCTACTCCAGTTAGGCTCAATACTTTCCCAAAACTCCTCACTCCCCATTACGTCTAAATTAAATAACTGTTTTTCCTAATAATGAGGAAGGTAGGGGTGGGGGAGGGGGACTAACTACAAGAAGCCCACTCAAATCCCTCACCTGTGAAATAAAAAACGATAGTGGTCCAAAATCATGGTCAATTTAATTCGAGATGCCTGGATACATTGGCAACATTTGAAGAAGCACATGTCGTAGTAAAGGGGAAATGTGGATGATGACACAGTGTTCCATTGCCATACTCCATACAGGGGCGGGAAGGACCACCCATGTACAGCTACAAGCAAATAACCAACGACACTTTCCTCCCATCGTGCAAATAAATCTGTGTCGTATCAATATATAATCATACAACACCTTATGTCAACTCAACCCCCTCAATTATTATTATGAGGTGCTGCATAATCATACACATGTTGTTCTTTATTACCAAGATATTTACTACGATGAAAGGAAAGTGTCGGTGGATATTTGATTGTGGCTGTACATTGATAGCAACTTCCTGAGGCAGTTTTTAGCGAGTGATGTAGTAATTATATAAAAAAACAATAATACCCCCTGGAGAACCCTGTAGGACGAGGGGGAAGGTGATAGAGAGGAGGGAGACCACATCTGCCCCATGAAGCTCTACCAGTACAGGATTTAATGTGAAGCGGAATGGAAGTGAGATGGAGGTTTGATGGTGGAAGTGGGAAGCCGAGGTAGCCTAAGTGTGCTATTGGTTTACTTTTTGCTTCATTTTTAGATAGATGAATAGATAGATAGGTAGATTGATTGATTGGTATAGAGATAGATAGGTGTATAGATAAATAGATAGATAGATAGGTACCGTAGTTAGATAAATAGATAGATAGATAGGCTATGTGGGTGCAAGAGCAAGGTGATGTGAAGGTTGAAAAAGATATGTTATGGAGATGAGTTGAGGGCAGTGCGTGGGAAAGGAGTGAGGGAGTAAAGTGTAAGTGCTTGTAACCTTCCTCTCTTTCCCAGGTTTTAGTACCGTAGGACATTATATAATATTCCGTGCAGGAAAGGACGCTCTGAACTTATGAGACTTTTTCTTGGAGGACACTCACGCACATATGCACATGCACTTCCTCCCACCATAAACACACCACCACCACGTCAGCACCACCACCTTACACACACCACCAACACCTCACACTCAAATAACCACCAACACTTTCCTTCTATCGTACAAATAAATCAGCATCATACAAAATACAATCCTACAACGTCTTATGTCAATTCAACCCCCTCAATTATTATTATGAGGTGCTGCAAAATCATACATGTGTTGTTCTTTATTACTAAGATATTTACTACAATGGAAGGAAAGTGTCGGTGGATATTTGATTGTGGCTGTACATCCACATCCTAAACACACACACACACACACACACACACACACACACACACACACACACACACACACACACACACGTACAGTGCACCACATACCATCAGACAGTTTCCATGCACCTCCTCACCATGGCGTCTCTTGGCAGGTGAGATGTGTTCACCTGGTTGGTCTCTCCCTACCAACACGCACCACATCCTCAGTGATATCAAACACGTCACCACCACCACCTCACACACGTCACCACCACCACCACCTCACACACGTCACCACCACCACCACCTCACACACGTCACCACCACCTCACACACGTCACCACCAGCACCACCTCAAACACGTCAGCACCACCACCACCACCACGTCAGCACCACCACCTTACACACACCACCAACACCTCACACACACGTCACCACCACCACCACCACCACCACACACTCGCTGGTAATGGTGGTGCTGACAGACCAATATTCATTTCTGTGGTACGTAGAAGATAATTTTGATTTCGTAGTGAAGCGTTTGGAATCTGATTGACAGGGAAGATGTTGAGGTGGAGTGTCAAGATGGAGTAGAGTTGGTGTCAAGGCGGAGTGGAGGTGGTGTCAAGGTGGATAGGAGGTGGTGTCAGGATGGAGTGGAGGTGGTGTCAAGATGGAGTGGAGGTGGTGTCAAGATGGGGTGGAGGTGGAGTGTCAAGATGGAGTGGAGGTGGTGTCAAGATGGAGTGGAGTTGGTGTTTCAAGATGGAGTGGAGGTGGAGTGTCAAGATGGAGTGGAGGTGGAGTGGAGGTGGTGTCAAGATGGAGTGGAGGTGGTGTCAAGATGGAGTGGAGGTGGTGACAAGGCGAAGTGGAGGTGGAGTATCAATATGGAGTGGAGTTGGTGTCAAGATGGAATGGAGGTGAAGTCAAGGTGGAGTGTCGAGAGATTTTTCTTTGGAATATAGTTATTTCGTTGGAGCCTTAGGTTGGGTTCAATGGAGAGTATCGGTTCGAGTATCAGATAAATAGTTCCATGAAGAGTTCGAGGTAAAGTGTCTGGAAGGATGACAACTAGAGTTTCAGGTATATATATATAATGATTCAGCTTAAAGTGTCAGGTTGTGTTGAGTGCCAGATTAAGTGTATGATAGAATACCATAATGAGTGCCAGGTAGAGTGTCAAGTTGTGTTGTGTTGAGTGCCATATTAAGTGTGACGTTGTGTTGTGTTGAATGCCAGATTAAGTGTGAGTTTGTGTTGTGTCGAGTGCCAAATTAAGTTGTTGTGTCATGTCGAGTGCCAGATTAAGTGTGAGGTTGTGTCGAGTGCCAGATTAAGTGTGAGGTTGTGTCATGTCGAGTGCCAGATTAAGTTTGAGTTTGTGTAGTGTTGAGTGCCAGATTAAATATGAGATAGAATACTGTATTCAGTGCCAGGTAGAGTGCCAGGTTGATTGCCACAGCTCCGAGATATTGGACCCAGGCAGTGGTGTAGGAGAGAGGGTTGAGTGGGCTTGGATTTCATTTGAGCCCCGGGTTAGGACAGAATGACTCTCTCTCTCTCTCTCTCTCTCTCTCTCTCTCTCTCTCTCTCTCTCTCTCTCTCTCTCTCTCTCTCTCTCTCTTATTGGTTTTAGGCCTAGTGTCAGTCTCTGCAGTCGATCCACTTGTCCATAAAAAATATTTATTTGTTTGTCAGTCTGTTCATATGTCTGTGTGGGGTAGCCTAGCCTTCATGTCTCTGTTAGTATTTTGTTTGTTTGTTTGCCTGTTCATCTATCATACCGTTTATATGTATCTACTTGTTACTGTATTTATAGTGTAATAGGCTACTTCCATAGGTCGTTTTTTTTTTGCCATGTTTGTCTATTCCAGTTCACAAATATTGAATGTCAAAGTGCAAAGAAGAAAAACGTAACTTATGGCTGCAACTGTACATCAAATGCCCCTCTGACACCAAGCTCACGTTATGGATGCAAATTGCCACTAAATTGCAGTTGAAATTGACTTTTTTTGGCACTAGGGAACTATGAGGGTGATTTATGTTAGTGAAAATGATTGAGCCATTGAAAGGGTGTTACTATGTGGGCAGGGGAATGGTTGTACGGTAGCCTATGTATGGATACATTAAACAGTATACGGTACTATAGTCTACGTGAATCATGCCTGGTGTTACGAGGAAAGGGTTGGCTTTTATAATTATTGTACTCTAGTTGTTGAATGGAGTGTGTGTGTGTGTGTGTGTGTGTTGGATGGATGGAGGCAAGTGTGTGTGTGTGTGTGTGTGTGTGTGTGTGTGTGTGTGTGTGTATTGGATGGATGGATGCAAGTGGGGTGGGTGGTGTTGGAATCTATCAGCTGTTGGATTTGTATTTGAAGTAAAATGAATTGGTGGTGTTACATTGTTTAATTGATTTATGATGGAGCTTTTAACCCACGATATTCTCTGCTCCTCATCGCAAATTTAATTTCAGTTAACTTTGATGTAAGGAGCCATTCCATGCAGTGCCAAGTTAAAACTGTATTGCCAGCCCTGCCGTACACTCCTCTCAGCGAATCAATTGCAAAGGTTCTTTTGCTTCACACATTCTTTTTCCATGCTTTTCAACTCACTCATTCACCATATCATACAATTTTAATCATTTATCATTCCCTTCTTCTTTGTCCCTAAATCACTCTTACACCATTTTTTGACACATTTGTTTTAGGCTATTCATTCTTTTCACATGCCCATATCATTTCGGAATATATACCCTATATAGTTTATATATTCCTGACTATAACGTATAACCATTCGTGCACATTTTTAACTGGATATTTATTACAGATATTCAGCTCTGGGACATACCCGCTGCAGGTGGAAAATTATTGTAATAAATTTCGAAATAGTTTTCCGCGGATATGTATGTGATGTTGGAAGTGATGAACCCTCATTAGTATATTTACAGTGAATTATGCAGCCTTTGAACTAGATAGAGTGTTTTGAAAAATATTTGAGTATCGGCTTATCCAATGTACACAAAGGATAATGTGTTGCTACACCGTATTTTAGTATTATTTTAATAACTCTGTTTCCGATATATTGTTATGCAGTTATGAAGCATAATTGTTAACTGGGATGTTCGGATCCATTTTTTTTTTTTTTTTTTTTTTTTATTGTATTGGGAGTTTTCCAGTTTTTTTTATTTTCACCATTGTGATTTGTTCTGTTCTGCAAAAGTTGATAAATTATGCGAATGTGTTCAGTTGTGCATTTTTGCAAATTATTAGTTCTGGTATTTTTGTGTAATTTTGTGAAGTTGTTCAATTCAATTTTCTTACCCATTGTTCTGATAGTGTTATTGTCTTTGTCGCTGGTGTCAACATTGGGAATCCTTTCTTGACAAATTTCAGAGGTTCTTTTTAAGTTATCTGGAACTTTGAGCAAGACAATCCAATGAAGGTACACTCGAGCTCGTAAATTCGCGACAAATCCCCAAATGTTTATGTCATCTGAGCTGGTAACACTGTGTGGGGAAGGTGTCATTGTAAGTGAAAGATTGTATCATGTCGCTCTACTATGTTCCACCTACTCTGATTCCTCCCCAAATATATGTTACCAGCTCAAATGGCATAAATATCTAAGTAGGTCCTACGTGGTTGCGAAGTTACGAGCTCGGGTTTACATAGGCTACGTAGTTTCTTAATGAAGTTGCGGTTTGTTTGTTTAATCACTTATGTGTATGTACATGTGTGTGTAATAATGTATATGTGAGAACAGGAGTGTATGTTCTTGTTTCTAAACATGTGTGCCGTCTCTCTCTCTCTCTCTCTCTCTCTCTCTCTCTCTCTCTCTCTCTCTCTCTCTCTCTCTCTCTCTTTTTAAAGTGACGCTGAAGAAATATGAAGAGAATGTTATATCCCCAAGACCCAACAGACATTGCACAATATGAAAAGTTACTACCTCAATTGTGTCTTGTTACTCGAGTTGTTACAAGTTTGCCGAGAAGCCCCACAGCTGACTCTCTCTCTCTCTCTCTCTCTCTCTCTCTCTCTCTCTCTCTCTCTCTCTCTCTCTCGTTGCTGTTGAAGTTTACACGGTACCTGGTGGTGATGATGGTATGTAGCTGAATGTTATGATAATGTCTGTAGGAATTAAAACGTCTTCGGCCCATAGAGGTTGGAACACAAACAGAACTTGGTGCAGTGATAAAGTTTGCATGAATTTCTATATGTAAACCATTCAGGGTACATTAATCTTTGCGTGCTTTTGTTGATTTGTTTATTTATTTATTATTATTATTATTATTATTATTATTATTATTATTTTTTTTTTTTTTTTTTTTTTTTTTTTATGGGGGCTCTACGGATTCTTTCAAACTATGTTACGAAACAGAATCTCTCTTATTATTATTATTAACACTGAGGCTGTTTGTTTCCAAGTGATAGTTTGAGAAGGAAGGAATCGGTAAGCCCTCTCAATGTACCAAAAAAAGGAGGTCCTCCCTTTATTTATTTAGCCATGCATTTATTCCTCCACGTCGCCTTCCTCCTCAAAGTCATCACAGAGTTTATTTATTTATTTTTTTTTTTTATTTTTTTTTTTTTTTATTTATTTACTTTTTTTTTTGGGGGGGGGGGGAGAAGAGTCAGACACACCGACAACTTTTACATATATAACTATACCTTGACGGTCGTTTCCTACCTTGTTCTTGTGATTTTTGTTTTTTGTTTTTATTCCGGAAGTGCTGTTGTTGCTGCTGCGGTGGAGTTGGTAATAATGGCTGGGAAAACTGCATGCATGGTGTAGCGTCGTAATTGTCTCGGGTTGAAATGTCACGTAGTTCATATTATACTGTATATACCAGTAACTGTTTTGAGGCAAATGATAGATACACTTGTTTTTGTTTTTGTTTTGAGGCGAATGATTGATACACTTGTTTTTGTTTTGATATGAATGATAGACTTGTTTTAGTTTTTAGGCGAATGATACATAATTATACTTGTTTTTGTTTTGAGGCGAATGATAGACTTGTTTTAGTTTTCTTGACAGGAGCGTGTTTGTGTACAGTATATAATAGGCCACTTCAATATTGCTCTCGTGTTGGTCTACTGTACTGATATGAATTTGTGTTTAAATGTGTACACGGGTTTAGGCTGCTGTACTTACCTCTTTAGCTTCGTAGGGTTGCCTTTGTTAAGACCCAGTGTTAATTAACGGAGTAATAATACACTTTTGGTCCATTTGGAGAGCCTTGATTCCTCCAAAGTATGTCAGGAAACAGGGCCGGTTGAATATGAATAATGGTGGCCTGTTGCTTGGAATAAAGGAGAAGGAGAAAGGAGAAGAAGAAAGGAGAAGAAGAAAGGAGAAGGAGAAAGGAGAAGAAGAACGGAGAAGGAGAAAGAAGAAGAAGAAAGGAGAAGGAGAAGGAGAGAGGATAAGGAGAAAGGAGGAGTAAGAACTTGTAGGATGAAGGTACCAGTATTTTTACACGACACCACCATATGAACCTGAACCTCAAAAGTGATGGATAGGAAAGTGGCAGGAGGAGGAGGAGGCCGACGGTCTTTTCTGGCAACTATGCATGGCTGCCTTGATTATTAGTTTGACTATATATTATCTCGGAGTTATCTTACCGTCCTCATCCTGGAGGTAAATTGGATCTTTTATATGCAAAAATAGATGAATATTAAGTTTCCTTTAGCCTATATGTATACTGAAAGGAGGGAGTCTTCTTCCATCTACACACACACAGGATTATGAAGCCAGAGAGGGAAACCCAATAGCCACCACAGTCGGCACGTCTCACACACACTCTTACTGAGAAGGCATTACCGAGACACTTTTCCTTTCTTGGTCGTGAGATAAGGAGTACTTACAGAAGAGAGATAACTTCCTACTCTAACTTTACTTATTTAGAGACCAAACAGACAAAAAGGAAAAGAAAAAATGGAATATGGTAGATAGTATTCACCGTGTAATAAATAGACTTGTTCTTTGTTGTTCTCAATATTCCGTTCCTCTCAGTAATTCTCAATATTCCTCTCAGTAATTAGGCGAGTACAAAAAACGTTCATTATTTTTGACGTAGGAGCTAATGTCAAGCTCGGTGTTCCCGCTTGAATTAACTAGCACATGATTTTAGATTCATCATTTTTTCCGGTGAGTTCCAGTCTTTTGCGACGAGGCAATTAGTTGGCTGCAGAGCCTTTAAATCCTTCATAATTATAATGCTTAACACAGTATAATAATGTATAGTTGAGGACAAATAATCATTACACACTGGAAAATCGTACCAGACCAAAATGAAGAAGACAACTCAGACCTAATGTTGTGGTGCACAGGCTCAAGTTATTCGCATAGGCTATCCCTTCCATCGGTTTGGAATCCCAAGACTACAGGAAAAGAAATCTGCAACTGTAAACTCCTTCTTCTCCTTAACTCCAGAACTCAGGGCCGGTGGCAAGAAAGTCACACACACACACGAGGCCAACATTTCACTCTGTGTTTTGTTGTCAGCAGATGGTTGTTGGGGCCTTGTTGGCGGGTCATGATGGTGGTGGTGGTGGTGGTGGGGAGGGGGGTAGAGGTGGTGGTGTTTTGCTGGTGGTGAGGAAAGGGGGAGGTTGTGTTAGTGGAGAATGTAGATGATTGCTGTGAATGGTGAACAACATGAAGTAATAGTGGTTGGTGGACTGGTGGTGGTGGACTGGTGGACTGGTGGTGGACTGGTGGTGGTGGACTGGTGGTGGAGATAGAGGATTAGCCTAGTGGTTGTGGTGTTGGATGATTAATGGTGGTGGTGTAACGTGTAGTTACGATGTAGTGTCAAAAGTGACACGCCACACAATCTCCCCTGCAGCAGAAGATAACATCTTCACTACACGTTACAATTGGTGACCCCGGAGTGACTATGGCAAATAACGACCAGAATGTAGCCTCAGTGGCCTTCAAAGCCCCTACATTCTGCACTCACGATCCTGCTATGTGGTTCTTAATACCGGAGTGCAAGTGGCATCAAACCTATTCTCACAAAATCTAGCCACGCAACTGCCCTCCAGCCACCGGAGCTGAATTAAGCGTGCTACCAGCGCAGGCATGCCACAAGTCATTGCCAAAGAATCATCGGTACCCTCTCTTCCATCAACTGCATGACCTCTCTCACCCTACAATACGAGCTATACAAGAAATGATACGTTCAAGATTCATTTGGTCGGACATCAACAAAGACGTCAGAAGTTGGACTCGCACCTGTGTCAAGTGCCAGGCTTCACAAACACACGCGCACACACGCCTGCGGACACACACGCACGCACGCGCACACGCATGCACACACACACTCGCACACACGCCTGCGGACACGCACACGCATGCGCACGCACTCGCGCACACACGTGCACGCACAAGCCATTTTGGGTACCGAATTTTTGACAAACTTCGACCTTGCTGTCGACATTAAAAATCGTAAGCTCAGGGACTCATTGAGTTCCATTGGCACTGCAGCAACACGCACACACACACGCACCAACTTTCCTGCTACACTCAATTCTACGACCTCGACCACTACAACAACAACTACGCCTACAACTCCACGCTACTGATAACGTTCTACAACTTCTCCATAACGCAAGCGGACTCCGTAAGAAGACTGTATCATTCCTCCTTCCTCGTCACTAAGGAGGGGAGTATTGTAGCAGGCAACCTTTATGTATATGATTGAGCATATTCCAGGTTGACTATAAAATATAGTCACATCATCATATTCCAGGTTAGCTTCCAGGTTAGCTATAAAACTTTATATGCAATGTAAAACCTGAAGAAATAAACAGACTAGACCAACAAAAAACTTATTTGTTATTAACCCCAAGTGAAGATAACATCTTCACTACATCGTAACTACACGTTACAGTGGTGTTGGGGAATTAGTGATGATGTTGGAAAGAGAGAAGTTGCGTGGGTGATGATACAGTAGACATGAATAGAGGAAGTCTGGGTGTGGTGTTGGTGTTGGTGGTGGTGGTGGTATAAAGTATTGATGAATATGTAACTGTTGTATTGTTGTCAGTTGTGCTGGTGGTGATGAGGTTGTAACGCGTGGTTACTATGTAGTGTAGTAGGTTGTGGTACGTGGACGTAGAGTGGAGTAGCTTGTAGATCGTGGACGTAGAGTGGAGTATCTTGTAGCAATGGACGTAGAGTGGGTGTGCGCGTGTGTGTGCGTGCGCGTTTGTGTGTGTGCGCATGCGTGTGCGCGTGTGGCTTTTGAAGCCTGGCACTTGACACAGGTGCGAGTCCAACTCCTGACGTCTTTGATGATGTCCGACCAAATGAATCTTGAACGCATCATTTCTTGTGAAGCTCGTATTGCAGGGTGAGAGAGGTCATACAGGTAAGGTCTGTTAGTGCCAGTAGATGTGTCCACATAGAGCTGCGAGTTGAAGAGACAGCTGTGATTGGTAGCAATGACTTGTGGCATGCCTGCGTTGGTAGCAAGCTTAATTCAGCTCCGGTGGCAGGATGGCAGTTGTGTAGCTAGATTTTGTGAGACTAGGTTTGATGCCACTTGCTTTGAAGTTGTTATTTGCCATTGGATAGCTTGGAGTCACCATTTGTATGTTACAAATGGTGACCCCAAGCTAACCAATGGCAAATAACAACTTCAAAGCAAGTGGCATCACATCTAGTCTCACAAAATCTAGCTACACAACTGCCATCTTGCCACTGGAGCTGAATTAAGCGTACTACCAACACAGGCATGCCACAAGTCATTGCTACCAATCACTCACCTCTACTCTCCGCCAAATGGACTTCATTTCATAGTTCACAACTGGCATTCGTCATGTCAAAGGAATTGAGAATGCACCTGCAGATGTGCTGTCCCACAACATCACAGCTGTCTCTTCAATTCGCAGCTCTATGTGGACACATCTATTGGCACTAACAGACCTTACCTGGATGACCTCTCTCACCCTGCAAGAAATGATGCGTTCAAGATTCATTTGGTCGGACATCAACAAAGACGTCGCACCTGTGTCAAGTGCCAGGCTTCAAAATCCACACGCGCACACACACAAATGCGCAGGCACACACACGCTCACACCCACTCTACGTCCACGGACTACAAGCTACTCCACTCTACGTCCACATGCCACAATCTATTACACTACATAGTAACCACGCGTTACAAATGGTGACCCCGGGGTGACCATTTGTAACGCGTGGTTACTATGTAGTGAAGATGTTATCTTCACTTGGGGTTAATGGCAAATAAGTTTGTGTTGGTCTTGTCTAATCTTTTCTAGTCTTTTTATTTCTTTTTATTACATTACATATAAAGTTCTATAGCTAACTTGAAATATGCTCAACCATATACATAAAGGTTGCCTGCTACAAGGTATATACTAGGTGGAGTGATGACGGTGAAGGACAGAATAGGGATGTTTGGGAGTAAATATTGAGGAAAGCGTTGATAGGAGGAAAGCGATCGAGGGAAGGATGAAAGGAGGAGGAAGCGGAATATTGGAATTAGTGAGAGGATGAGGGGAAGGAATACCGTTCGTATAGGGTAGATAAATGAAACAGAAAATAACTACAGAGAAAGGGGAGAAGTTGAAGAGTGGTAGAATATGAAGGATGAAGGGAGAGGCACGGAGAGCTAGATAGATAAGGGCCCGGATGAAAGAAGATGCAAAGAGAGGAGAGGAGAGCAAGGAAGAGGGATAATAAAAGGATTGGAAGAGGAAGCCTTGTGAAGAGAAAATGTTGGAGGAAAAGAGGATGGAAGAGGAAAGATGGATGGAGGGTTAAAAAAATAGATGAAAGGAGATGGATGGATTAAGGAAGGAAGGAGAGGAGAGGCAAGAGAATTTAATGTGGAAGAAGTGTCGAAATTGTTGGAACGCCACTCTATAATGACTTCCAGGTGGATATTCTCTCGTTGGGAAATTGGAAGAAGGTCTGTGATTCCTCCAAACTATGCCACGAAACAGACAACAACCCTAATGTTACTTTAATGGGAGTAGTTCTGTTTCGTAGCATAGTTTGGAGGAATCAGCAGTAGCCCAACAATTTCTCTTATAAAATCTCCCCTTAAGGACGAAATAAGTGTGTTAGTGAAATTAATGGGGTGTGTGAAAAGGAGAGAAAGAAGGGATAATATGTTTTAGTTTTTGTTTTAACGTTTTAAAATCTTGGGGTTTAATTTGAGTTTTTCTTTTACTATTGGTTATTTTTTTATGGACTGCAGTGGTTGAGACAATGTTTAAAATTTCTCTTTATTAACCAGATTTATATGTTACATCACTTGTAGCTGTGGTCAATAAACATAATAATAATAATAATAATGTGTGTATGTTAGGGTGGAAATATAAGGAGAGGAGTATAATTATATGTGAATAGCAAGAGGAGGGTAAAAGAGAGTATATGAAGAGGGGAGAGGAACATGTAAAGATAAGATGGGGAGGAGATAGGCTAAGTGTGTGAGGGAAGTAGTGGATGGAGTGTATGTAAGAGAGAAGAGAGAGAGATGAGTTGCAAACGATAGGAAGGGAAGGATCAAAGGAAAGGATAGTTTTGACTGGAGAGAGAGAGAGAGAGAGAGAGAGAGAGAGAGAGAGAGAGAGAGAGAGTATCATTTAACAAACACGTATAGTTGGACCTAAGATAAATCAAATCTCTCTCTCTCTCTCTCTCTCTCTCATGTGTACGGACTATTTCTCTGTGTATGTATGAATTTAATATCATTCTTTGTTCATGTCTGTGTAGGCTATCTTTCTTCCGTCTGCGTTTATTTTTCAGTCTGTATCCTTCTGTGTGTGAATCTCTCTCTCTCTCTCTCTCTCTCTCTCTCTCTCTCTCTCTCTCTCTCTCTCTGTATGTGTCTTTCTGTGTGCATCTACGTATGTGTGTGTGTGTGTGCCGGCGCCGAGCTCACACCCCCGCCGGTTCCTCTCACATGGTACCGTACTGTTGTTGATGTGGAGGATCCGGCGTGACTGGTTCCCGGCGCCTTCCGTCTCCAACCCTCCCTCCCTCCCTCCCTCCACACATTTTTTCTTGTCCAATATATTTTTTTTTCTTGTCCCCAACAGTTTTTTCTTTCCTGTCAAAAATATTTTCTTGTTCAACATTTTTAATCTCTCCAATAATTTTCTATTTTGTCTCCATTTTTTTTCTATTCAATTTTTTTTCTTGTTTCCATCAGTTACTCTTGTCCAATATATATATTTTTTTCCCAGTATTTTCTTACCTGTATCCAACATTGTTTTTCTATTCAATATTTTTCCTTAACACTAACAGTTTTTTTGTTTTAACATTTTTTTTTCTTATATCTGTTACGGTGTGACATATCTTCACTACCCATACAGGGGAAGGATTATGTCACATCGTCATTTTGTTTTAGTAGAGAGGTGTTAACATCTTCACTATTAGGTAGAAGATGTCACTACTCTATAATAATTGTATTATAATAAAGCTTTAAAACTTTAAAGTTTTAAAGCTTATTATATCTGTCTCTTATTTCTGTCTCTTAATTCTTATCCCCTTGAATCTTATCCCTCTTAATAATCCTCTCTTAAATCTTGTCTTCCTAATTCTACAATATCTTCCTAAATTATATATCATATAAAAACATCCTGGATCTACTCTTGGGATACAATAGTAGATACAAGAGTAGTGACATCTTCTACCTAATAGTGAAGATGTTAACACCTCTCTACTAAAACATAATGACGATGTAACATAATCCTTCCCTTGTATGGGTAGTGAAGATATGTCACACCGTAACATTTCCAACATTTTTTCCCCCAAGCAATGATACCCCTTACTGTCCATTTTTTTTTCATTACTCTTCCGGTGGCAATTTTTCATTTTGTGGTTTTGAGATACTTTCAAACGGCTGGAAAATGTTTACGATTTTTTTTGTGTTACCGTAGTTTTTTATTTTTATTCTTAGAGATATTTTTATTCTCGTGATTTTGCCCAGATGTCATTTTTTTCGCTTCCGTCCTAGTGATACATATCTCTCTCTCTCTCTCTCTCTCTCTCTCTCTCTCTCACTATTTTGCTATTACGTCCTTTATCTTTGGATTTTTGTTCTGGTGTAAAACTCTCAGCCACGTCGCGTCTGTGGTGGGAAATATTCACATGTCCCAATCCTTTTAGTGACGAGCTTGGGAATGTTCACCTGTCGTCCCAAGCTCACCCTGGTTTTACCTCGGTGAAAGCAGATTATTGAGGGAAGGAATTCGTGAGGGTAAATTAAAGGGCTACTGATTCCTCCAAACTATGTCACGAAACAGATCCCCTATTGGTAACACTGAAGTGATTTGTTGTTTTCAGGCATAGGCTACTTTGGAGGAATCAGTAGCACTCCAATTAGCTTACAAAAAGAGGTCTCCCCAGTAAGGAAACACCGTCATCTTTTGTATGTACTACTACTCACATTACCCTTCCAGTAAGTGTCCATGACCAAAGGATGTTAGCACACACACACACACACACAAAATCAATCAATATAAAAAATCAATCACACAGACACACACACACACACACAAAGTCAATCAATATAAAAATTCACACACACACACACACACACACACAGCCCCTGTACAATATCTATCAATAGACACCATCACACACTCCATCCTCTACTGCATTGGGGAGAAAGGCATGACAGGAAGACCTCAAACCATTAAATACATACATACATACATACAGTACATAAAACACATAACCAGTAAGCCTATTAAAGTCCCCAAAAGACTAGAGGACTGCAGGTAAGCGTCTTTCTGAATGGGCGTTCGTGTGTTAAATTTTTATGTTCGTGTTCGTGTGGTAGTGTGTCCCTGTATGTACGTAGCCTACTGTACGTTTATGAGCGTGTGAACGTGTGTATTTTAAAAAGCTGTGTGTGTGTGTGTGTCAGAGAGGGGCACTGTAATGCTTTTGATGTGCTGTGAAGGCTTGATTAGGCCGGTCCGAGGAGATAAAGCAACTTGAGAAAAATAAATGAAATGGAAATGGCTCGGGTGTTGGTGGCGGAGGGAGGGAGGGGAACTTCAAAAGGATGGTGAAAACTCCCTCCCTCACTCTTTGAGCCTGGACCATCCCTCCCTTCTTCCCTCCTAGCCTCTCTCTCTCTCCCTCCCAACCTCCTCTTTCCCTCCCTCTTCCCCTCCTTCCCTCAATCACACCTATCCTCCCTCTCTCCCTCGCTCCCTTCTGTGCCAGCCAAGTCGTACAGGTGTGGATTCTGGACACATGGATATCCTTCTAACTATCATATTTAACTCTTCTTCCATGGGATTGGATAGGTAAAGGCACAATAGCGGATGAATGACGTATATACAGTAATGTTATTTACGTAAGGTGATGTAGACTGATGCATGGATGGATGGATATATTGTTATGGTTGCCTACTTATGTTTTGATGTGCTTTGGAAACGTATTTGTGTTGATATGTATAAAGAACAGCAACTTTTTGTTGTTGTATATAATAATCTGCGGGTGAAAAAAGTAGCTGGCATTCATTCGTCGATCCCAGCAGAAAAAAAAAAATTATGTATAGGTATGTAGGCCCTATGTACTATAAAATGCTGTAGATATAAGGGGAGATTCTCTTGTTGGCAAAGTGGAAGGCTAAAGAATGATACGGTATACCCTACCTATGCCAGAAAACAGACGCCCACAATGGTACTAAAAGGGGATCTGTTTGTGTGTGTGTGTGTTTTTTTTTCGGAGACCTTCCAATTCACCAACACAAGAATATTCCTTTACGTTATGAGTGGCGGGAGGTAGAGGAGGCAATACTTGTGTCCTGGACTGTACCGTACAACCTCCTGCATGGTGGTGAGAGCTAGCGTTCGACAAGCCCATGGAGGTTATAACTGGATTAAGGTGTCAGGGACCGAGTTATCCAGTGTGTGTGATGGGTCTGCTGTTGTCTGCTGTGCCAACTCGAATATTATGATTGTGTTTTTTTTTTTTTTTTTTTCAAGCCACCTAGAATGCATGTTAGTTAATTAAAGCTGACTGGTGGAGTTACTTGATTTCCCTTGTGGTGTAACATCGACTGCACGACGTGTATCCTGTCCTATGTTAGAAGTTACTCTTTGTGTACAATTATTTCTCCATCACCGATCAAAAGTTTGCGGACACACACACAAACAAAATATAAAAGTACACACACACACACACAAAATAAAAAAGTACACACACACACACAAAATCAAATAATACACACACACAAAAAAAAGTACACACACACAAAATCAAATAGTACACACACATACATAATAACAAAGTGCACACACACACAAAACAAATAGTACACACACACAAAATATAAAAGTACACACAGACACAAAATAAAAAAGTACACAAACACACACACAAAATCAAATAGTACACACACACAAACACACAAAATCAAATAGTACACACACACACACACACAAAATAAAAAAGTACACACACACACAAAATAAAAAAGTAAACACACACACCGTACATTGCCTGCTAATCCATAATCTTGTTACTACATTAAGAATGAATATATAATCATAGTGTACGGTGATTATCCCGTTATTTATTAATTTGTTTCGAATAGTTTCATTATTTTCCTCAGAATGTTTCGTCTTTTGCCTAACACCTCACCTAGCTCACGCAAACTGTTATTTATAGAGAGAGAGAGAGAGAGAGAGAGAGAGAGAGAGAGAGAGAGAGAGAGAGAGAGAGAGAGAGAGAGAGAGGAGAGAGAGAGAGAGAGAGAGAGAGAGAGAGTCTGTTTTGTGTGTGTGTGAGAGAGAGAGAGAGAGAGAGAGAGAGAGAGAGAGAGAGTGTGTGTGTGTCTGTCCATGTCACCAGGGGGCAGGGTAGTCACGCCAAGTGCTGTGTAATCCTTTTAGTCCCCTCGTTACCACCCTCGCCAGTCTCACCCTCGCCTCACCTCACCACACCTCACTTCACCTCACCTCACCTGTTACCTCTCTTCGTCTCCTGTTGTCCCCACCCCTCGCCAGTCTCTCCCTCGCCTCACCTCACCACACCTCACTTCACCTCACCACACTTCACCTCACCTAACCTGTTACCTCTCTTCGTCTCCTGATGTCCTCACCCCTCGCCTCACCTCACCACACCTCACCTCACCTGTTACCTCTCTTCGTCTCATAGCCTCTCCTGTTGTCCCTACCTCTCCTCACCACACCTCACCTCACCTGTTACCTCTCCGTATCATAGCCCCTCCTTTTGTCCCTACCTCTCCTCACCTCAAACATCCTCAATATCATCCCCTCACCTCTCTTCTTCTCCACTCCACTCAACCTATCTTCTTCCTTCCACCCGCTTCCCCTCACATCATTTCGTGTTCCCTCTGATAATTATCCCCTCACTTGTCCTGTCCTTAATTCCCATAACATCTCCGTACATCGCCTCCCCTCACCTTTCCCTCCTTCCCTTCGCCTCCCCTCACCTTTCCCTCCTTCCCTTCGCCTCCCCTCACCTTTCCCTCCTTCCCTTCGCCTCCCTGCTCCTTTCCCTCCTTCTCTTCTCTTCCCCTCACCTTCCTCCTTTCCTTCGCCTCCCCTCACCTTTCCCTCCTTCCTTCGCCTCCCCTCACCTTTCCCTCCTTCCCTTCGCCTCCCTGCTCCTTTCCCTCCTTCTCTTCTCTTCCCCTCACTTCCCTCCTTTCCTTCGCCTCCCCTCACCTTTCCCTCCTTCCCTTCGCCTCCCCTCACCTTTCCCTCCTTCCCTTCGCCTCCCCTCACCTTTCCCTCCTTTCCTTCTCCTCCCCTTTCTTTCGCCTCCCATCACCTTTCCCTCCTTCCCTTCTCCTCCCCTCTCTTTTCCCCCTTTCCTTCGCCTCCCCTCACCTTTCCCTCCTTCCCTTCGCCTCCCTGCTCCTTTCCCTCCTTCTCTTCTCCTTCACCTTTCCCCCCTTCCCTCTCCTTCCCTCTCCTTTCCCTCCTTCTCTTCGCCTCCCATCACCTTTCCCTCCTTTCCTGTCTCCTCCCCTCACCTTCCCCTCCTTCCCTTCTCCTCCCCTTACCTTTCCTTCCCCTCCCCTCACATGATCATATTGCTTCCCTTCTGACATCACTTCCCTTCCCTTTCCTGTCCTTAACTCCATTACGACTCTTATGTACATCTCTTCCCCTCACCTCGCCTCTCCTTCCT
>JAWQEG010007407.1:0-35364 GCA_033782935.1 Petrolisthes cinctipes
AGGAGGAAGGAGGAGGAAGGAGGAGGATGGTGGTGGTGGAGGAGGAGGAGGGAGGAGAGAAGGGAGAAGGAGAAGGAGGAAGAGGAGGAGGAGGAGGAGGAGGAGGAGGAGGAGTAGGAGGAGGAGGAGGAGGTGGTGGAGGAGGTGGAGGTGGTGGTGGTGGGGAAGGAAAAGGCCAAACGAGGGGGAGAGAAAATTGAGTTGGATGACAAACTCTAAATGAATTCAACATATGAAAAAACTGACTCTATTTTATTGTTTGTCCCCGGTCTAAAAATAATGATGAAAGATAGCAAAAACCTTTACTGATTTAATTCATAAGAAGAATATTTGACTCAGCGAATATATATATAAGGTTGAAGAAGATTGGGTGAAGGAAAAAGTTGTCGAGGGGCGAGAAGACAGACCGGGAAAGAAAGAAGGGAAAGAGTGACAGATGAACTTGGAACACGGGGGGGAAGAGGGCAAGAAGGAGAGCTACTGTATGTATGTAAGAGTTTTGAGACGACACACACTGGACAGAGAGAGAGGAAAAGTGGACAAAAACTACGGAGCAATGTGTGTGTGTGTGTGTGAGAGAGAGAGAGAGAGAGAGAGAGAGAGAGAGAGAGAGAGAGAGAGAGAGAGAAAAAAAAAAAACTACGGAGCTATGTGAGAGAGAGAGAGAGAGAGAGAGAGAGAGAGAGAGAGAGAGAGAGAGAGAGAGTGTGTGTGTGTGTGTGTGGTAATGTACTGCTCAGCAAGAGATGTAACTCTATCCTGCTTGGAGTGGTTAGAAGATACTAAAAGTTAGGTATTTAATTAAGAGACGTGGGTGGTCCCTTCCTTGTATACCCTTCTGCAGATTGACTGACTCATTGATAGATAGATTGATCCTGGCTCGAGAAATATGAATTATCCAAGGTCGCTTATGCTATTTGTCATAATTATAATTATTTTGTTATCTGTACGTATGGTTCATGAAAATCTTAATATTATTTCGCGATGCATTTAGTAGTCAGGGATTTGTGGCACTTAATTAAGAAAAGGGAACGACGGGAGTGAGAGTGTGACGGGAGTGAGTGAGAGTGTATCGGTGTAGTTGTCCAGTGAGAGTAAATAGTTATCAGTCTGCCAATTTGGAGCCCTGGAGTGAGAAGCCAAGGATTAGCGACAATGCAACTAATCAGCCAACCAACCAATGCAGTTATAGTCAGCACGTCAGTCAGTAACAGAAGTAATAATGCAGATAAAAATCACACCACATTACTCCTCGGAGAAGACAGTGCTTTACGAGATTCCACTGTATATAGTTGTGTAATTATATTCCAGTAAATAAGCTATGCTCTTTTTTTATCAATTTTATTTTTATGATTACAACATAATAAATGACGCGGAAAAATAACGATGAACTTACTTTACAGCCAGAGGGTGTAAAAATCTACCGGTTCTAATTAACAGTCCCTACCATATTTATTTAGCCCCTTTTTTTAAATGGCTGGTTTCATTTCCGGAAGTAACATAATTTGATAAAATACCGCCATTGTATTTATATAATCCTGCGTATAAAATTTTTTATTTAGAATCTGAGACGCTTGAGTAGGTCAGTAATCCTTGTAGTTCAGAAACTTTAGTTTAACACCCGGGTAATCTTTGCTAGAGCACCTTACATACATAACTAACTCACCAGCCAAATGCGAGACAACACAAGGTCATCCAGCATTTGGTTCCAACGCCACCCGACACACCCACATTCTGCTGTGTTCACACCAGCCTCACAACTGGCCACGAACGGTCATGAAATACTGAGGAACACGACGACATTGCCAGACAACTGCTGGTTTGCAACGAGTGTTTACATTTGAAATTTAACAGAATTTTCTTTGCTACGATCGTGACACATTCGCGACACGACTGTGTGTCGGAGTCATGTTGCATTTTTGTCTGGTATAAATGTTAATTAACTGTTACATTTCTTACTGTCCCACTAGCAACAAAGGCCCAGCTCGTTGTTGTTATTGTGTGTGTGTGTGTGTGTGTGTGTGTTTTGGTGATATTTTTACCGTGATTTATCTCAGTGACATTTTACCGTGCCTTAGGCCTACATAACTACTGTCACTTTACTCCAGCACCTGACGTTAATAGGGTCAGATGTAATGTAACCTACAGAGATGTGGTATGTGAGGTGAAGCTAAGGGAGGGTGATGAAGATGAGGTATTGTGAGGTAGGGTGAAACTAAAGAGAGGGTGATAAAAATGATGTACAGTGAGGTGGGGTGAAGCTAAAGGGAGGGTGATGGAGATGAGGTAATGTGAGGTGGGGGTGAAGAAGATACAGGAAGGGTAATGAAGATGAAAAATGTGAGGTGAGGTAAAACTAAAGGGAGAGTGATGGAGATGAGGTGTTTTGAGATGCATACACTCAAAATATAGTGAGGTGAGGTGAGGTGATTGGCATGTGAGGATAGAAAAGAGAATAGCCAAATGAGTTGTATTGGGCGAGGTGAGGAGAGATGAAGAGGTGGAGAGGTGGAGAGAGGAGAGATGGAGAGAGGAGAGATGAAGAGAGGAGAGATGGAGAGAGGAGAGATGGAGAGAGGAGAGATGGAGAGAGGAGAGATGGAGAGAGGAGAGGTGAAGAGAGGAGAGATGGAGAGAGAAGAGATGGAGAGAGGAGAGGTGAAGAGAGGAGAGGTGAAGAGATAAGAGATGGAGAGAGGAGAGATGGAGAGATAAGAGATGAAGAGAGGAGAGAGGAAAGATGGAGAGAGGAGAGGAGAGGTGGAGAGAGGAGAGAGGAAAGATGGAGAGATGGAGAGAGGACAGAGGAAAGATGGAGAGAGGAGAGGAGAGGTGAAGAGAGGAGAGAGGAGAGTTGAGTTGGTTGGTGGCCAGGTGAGGTGAGATGAGACGAGGTTGTTTGCAGTGACATAAGTAAGTCTGACATGACGTGAGGTTTGGCTACGTAAAAGTCAGGTGAGGTGAGGTGAGGTGGGGATCTAGTTGACGTGAAGTCTTGGTGAGGTAAAGATGAGGTGAGGCAAGGTGGAATGGAGTAAAGATGAGGTTAGGATAAATGAGGTAGGTAGAGGCAAGGAGGAATGAGGTAAAGATGAGGTGAGGAAAAGTGAGGAATAAGATATAGATGAGGTGAGGCAAGGAGGAATAAGATATATATGAGGTGAGGCAAGGAGGAATAAAGTAAAGATGAGGTGAGGAAAATATAAAGAAAGATAAGGGAGAATGAGGAAAAGATGATGTGAGGAGAAGTGAGACAGGTTGAAGGCCACCAGCGACTGGAGCCTGGCTGGGACCCTGAGGTAGTGGTTTAACAAGTGTCAAGGAGTCGTGGTTCAGCCGTGAGGAAACCCCGTCTCTTATTACTCTCTGAGGGGGAAGGAGAAGGAGGGTTGACGACGACGAGGAGAAGAAGGAGGAGAAGGAGGAGGAGGAGGAGGAGGAGGAGGACGAGGAGAAGAAGGAGGAGGAGGAAAACTGATACGTTACGGTACGGTAGGGATAGAGGATAGTATAGGTAATAGGTGGTAGGTAGGGTACTGACGAGGAGAAGGAGGAGGAGGAGAAGAACTGATATGCTACAGTAGGGATAGAGGATAGAAGAGAATAGGTGGTATAGGGTACTGATGAGGAAGAGGAGGAATAAAGGAAGTACAGGCAACAGGAGGTCCTTTAGTGACCTTTTACTAGGTTACCTGTTTAACTATGCTAATCTAGACTACACGTTGAAGGAAAGGATAGCAAGGAAAGGAGGAGAAGGATGTAATAAATGGGTACAATATACGGATATAGGGTAGTATAGGGAATAGGAGGTATAAGGTACTGAGATGGATAGAAGCAGGGGAGATTGGAACGAGACGAGTTTTGATGGAGACAGGGCGAGAGAAAAGACGACTCGTGAGGTGAGAGAGAAAGAGAGATGGAGAGAGAGGATAAGAAAGAGGATTGATGGAGAGGGGGACTAGAAGGAGGATCGGAGGGATGGAGGAAAAAGGAGGATCTTGGAACAGCATGGAGTAATTTGCAGCAACCTCTATTTTCCCAACAACATCAATCAAACTAAAATAACTAACTAGCTAATTAACTAACTGATTGACTAACTAACCAACTGACTGACTAACTGACTGACTGACCTCTGTGGTGTTGTTCATGGCTGTCAGGAGTCGCTTGGTGTCGACGTTGGCTGAGTCACTGGTGTTGAGATGGCGAAGTTTCCTCTGTGTTGATCTTCTTGGCCAGTTAACTTTATTGCCTCAGGAGATGCTTCAGTCGTTAGCTTTTCAACAGATCCCTTTTTTTTTCGAGTCACTCAGATTTCTCTTTTTTTTTTTTTTTTTTTCTTTCTTTCTACTCTTTCCCGAGTCACTGAGATCTCTTATTATATTTCTCGAGTCACTCAGATTGTTTGCTCGTAATTGACTAAGGATGCTTGCTAATATTTACGTTTGGGTCACGAGTGGCTGAGTTACTTGACGGGACACTTTATCTGTTTACGATTTTCAGTGGCACGACTATTGTTTGCTTATGGATTACCAATGTCGTTCACGAGCCCTTTACTTCACACGCAGGTCACTGGAGTTACGGACGATTAACTAACTACGTTCATTTTACTGTAACACCCATGGACTCTATGGGAATTCAGAGGACTGATTCGTGAACCTCGCGTGATTCACATGTAATTCGCTGGCAAGTTTGGAATCTATAGAGGAACCAGTAATGCTTCGACCGTCAGCATAACAATTTTCAAGATTTGTTTCGGAAGCTTTTGGGATTCACTGGCAAAGTTCAGGGTTCACTTATGCAGCCTTAATAAATTCTTTGGTAATATATTGCTGGTAATGTTTGCGAGCTTGAGGCATACAATACACTGTGAGCTCTTAGAAGTCACTTGCACACTTTCTGATTCACGGTTATATTGAGTTTCATTAGTAATTACACACAGCTGCCCAGGGAATATTTTCACAAGTAAGTCAAGCACATGTGGTCACGAAGTCGTAAAAATAACTAAGTAATCTGTCCTTGAGATCCTCTATTCACGTGTTTCACTAGTGTGTTACCAAATCCACTGGGAGGGTCGGTCCCTAACAACTAGAATGCCACAGTAGTGAGATACTAATCAGGTACCGTATGTGGTATATATACGAAATAGGGTCACCAAGATTTCAGTACCTTTATAATTTTACAGACAAATTATTATGTTATCCTGTGTATACTTCCACTTGATACCAAAAACCCGAAGATCTCCAAGGGTAAATATAAGGGGAGAGCTACTATAATTGTCTGTGAATTAGCTTTGAACCTTTTGCCACAGGTACCAGAGACTAAACCTCACTTGAGTGTCGTATCCTCTTGTATGTTTTTTGGTCGAACTGTACACTGCATCAACCACCACCACCACGTCGTTCGGATACTCATTCACCTACAAACAAACTACTTTCTATATTCTTCCTTGTCTCAGAGTGTAATTGAGTGTGTGTGATCTTTGAGTTCCTTTCCTTGGTGTCTTTCCTACTTGATGATGTCATATGGGTTGTGCAATGTTATAATTATGAGGTGGAGCAGGGTGATGCTTAGTTGTCTCAGTAGTACCACAAGTACCACATATCGTCCTGTTTTTGTCTTCTCTATCAGTGATGGGAGTTTCTGTAAAGTTGGGTAATTGGCTACTGTGTACATTTATTCATATTTCGTGTACTATTTTGTTCTTTTCCACGTTTGCCTGGCTACGATACCGGTGTTTGTGAATTATTATTATCTTTTTTTAGGTGGAGATCTTATTGAGGTTGTGTTGTTGGTGTAGTGTTGTGTGATGGTGTTGGTGTTGGTGGTGGTTGTGGTGGTGATGGAGTATCATCTCGCCTCCACCCTCCCTCCTCCCTCCACCACGCATGTGTTCCGTCTGTCTGTCTGTCAGTCAGTCCTGCGTCTTCTCTTGACTGTCCCTTCCGTCTCACATCTCTGTCCTTAGACGCCTGATTGATTCGTTCATTATGACACCGTCGCCTCCTTCTCCATACCCAATTTTTCCCTTAATATTTTACACAAATCTCCAGAAATATATATAATTTTCTGTTCAGGTTTGTGTCTCTTCTTCACTTTGTCCTCATGTTCCCAGGGTTTTAGTTTTCTTGTTTATTCTTCATGGTTTTCCAAAACGTGTATGTAGCCTTCGCCCAACTGCATGAGATGGTCACGATCATATCATTCTGAAAACAGAGAGAGAAAGTATACAGTAATAGAACAATGGTATGTTTTCTTGAGATCATAATCAGTAATATTATTATAGCTGTCATGGTCATTGTTAATATTATTATTATTATTATTATTATTATTTTATATCACATCCTCATCAAACTATTCACATCGCAGGTAACGTGGTAAAAAGGACTGAAGCTCCGGAATTAAAGGGAAAGTAAGAGTTAATGACACATTTATAAAGTTTTCCCTCACTTGGAAAGCTTGAGAAACATTTAGCATAATATCATACTTTACAAACAGTAAATTCTGACTCTTTTTAGCTACTCTAAAATCGAAAAGGCCCCCAACCAACAACACTTTCACACACATTATTCCCTCTGTTCTTTCTATCTCACTTTCCTTTCTCCTCTCTCTCTCCTTCACCACTCTTCCTTTCTCTTCCTTCGCCTCCATCACGTTGGTACATTCCCTCCATGTCTCTCCTCCCATAACTCACCTTTTTCCCACCACCCATAAATCCTTTACACTTTCCCCGGCAAGCAATTTACCAGTCAGCTCTCCTATTTCCGACCGGGACTAATATTTTGTTTTATTTTTTAACTCTCTTCCATCATCACATCATCTAAGAGAAAAACTGGGATTAAAAGAAAGATTAATTTTGATTTGAAGATGAAAGAAGACCAACCAACCCAGCCAGGTCTTAAGGTGGAAATGTAGTGTAGGTAAAACTGGAGCAAACGATTCCTCCAAACTATTTTAAGCAACAGAAACCATTATTTTTTTATAATTTGATCCTGTTTTCTGGCATACTTTGGAGGAATCATGGCACTCCAATGTAACAAAAGTGAATTACCCCCTTAATTGACGTGGGAAAAGGTGACAAGAGACGTGGAACAGCAAAGCAAGATGGAAATTAATATAAGGACCAGAGGAGCAGGTGTCTCAGTGTGTCTCTGTACAGTCACGAGCACTAGTAAGTATACAGGTTTGGTTGATGCTTTGAACAGTTCAATTTCTAGGCTTCTCCACTTCCACGTTCATCACTCCAGGATGAGTTGCGAAATGTGTGTACCCAACAAGGAATGAAGCTCTAGTTACGACTCTCTCATTCGAAACACCTGCCAGTACGAACCAGGGGGAGGTGGTGGACGGAGGGTTGGGAGGGACCTGTATGGAAGTGGTGCGGTGCTGGCAAGGAGCAACCGCAGATATAAAAGTATTTCAAAACAAACATGACATTATGTTTTACCTCAACATTGCGGCGGTAAGGAACATTCTTTTTGATTTGTTTATATTATTATTACCGAGCGGGGAAAGGAAATTAAATAAAGAGGGATTAATAAGATAAGAAATGAAATATGGAGGAAAACAGAAAGGAAACAAGGACAAGGAAAGAAAAGAGGAAGAAATATAATTATAAATGAAATATGGAGGAAAACAGAAAGGAAACAAGGACAAGGAAAGAAAAGAGGAAGATATATGGGGATGCTAACAAGGGAAGAGGAGAAGAAGGAACAGATGCAGTAGAAATTAAAGAGGAAAGGGGGGAAATTTGAATGGAAGAAGAGAGTGTAAAATACGAACGAAGGGAAAAGGAAGCACAGCAAAGGAAAAGAAAATAGAGAGAAGGAAAAAGGAGAGGAGAAACAAATTAAGTAGAAAGAAATAAGGAAAAGGGAAATAAAAAATGGAAGAAAGATATGTAATTTACGAAAAGGAATCACGAAGGAAATAAAGGGAAGAAGAAATAATGCAATAAAAAGGGTGAAAAGAAGAAAGTAAATAGGCAACAAGAGTGTAGCAATAACAATAACAATGCAATGGCAATAACAATATCTTTTTTTGGTGAGAATTGTATGTCAAGTGAAGATAGATGTTATTAATGAAGGAAGAGACACATAGTCAATTCTCTCTCTCTCTCTCTCTCTCTCTCTCTCTCTCTCTCTCTCTCTCTCAGACACAAAAATCCAAACAAATACGCACACACACACTTCCCTCTCACACTCACACCCACACACACAAGAAACCCAAAAATGAATACAAACTATCTTCCCCTACACACACACACACACACACACACACACACACACACACACACATTCACTTCCCCTACACACACACACACATACACTCACTTCCCCTACACACACACACACACACATACACACCCACTCACTTCCTCTACACACACACACACACACACACACACAAACATACACTCACTTCCCCTACACACACACACTCACATCCCCTTACACACCCACTTACTTCCCCTACACACACACCTCACACACTCACTTCTCCTACACACCTACACATACACACCCACTCACTTCCCCTACATACACACACACACACACACACACACACACACACACACACATATACACACCCACTCACTTCCCCTACATACACACACACACATATACACACCCACTCACTTCCCCTACACACACACACACACACACCTCACTTCCCTTACACACACACACACACACACATACACACCCACTCACTTCCCTTACACACACACACATATTCACTCGCCAACCATCCACCCACCCACCACACACACACAATATATTATTAGCACTACACCTCCTCCCGTCCCACCCATCATTCCCTTGCCCGCCTCAGATGTGTCTCTCTCAACATTCACTACCCCAGAATGAAGCGTGCCGAGATGAAATAGCGAGTGTCAAGTGTTCTCACCATCAGGGTCGAGTCAGACGTGTGTCGTAAATAAGACTGACGACCATCACGACACACACTCAGTAGGAGGTTTTAAGTTAAGGGGGTGCGGAAATAGGGGGACAGGCTTAGGGGGGTTTATGGGGGTGTAGGAGTAGGGGACAGGCTTGGGGGGGTTTTGGGGTGTGTAGGAGTAGGGGACAGGCTTTGGGGGGGGGGTTACAGGGGTGCAGGAATAGGGGACATGCTTTCTATCCACCCCAAGCCTGTCCCCCTATTCCCGCACCCCCTTAAATATGCATGCGTGTGGTACAGTCAGTCGGCACCATATAATTATAAGGTTGCATCATTTCCACCTGTGTATGTATATATGAGCTGTCGGGATGTTGTAACACGATTTGAATGCTAAAATGATATATATATACTTTTCATATGGTAAATTACATAATTATGTTGTCAGAATAGAAACTGGTTCTGTTTCTCACACTCTGGGCAGAAATTATGTATCACGAGTGTCCTCACCTCGGAGTAGCCTGGGTGTGGTAGAAAGTGTGGATCATGAATGGCTGTATACTCACTGACCATAAAATCTAGCCCACTTTTTTTTTTTTTTTTTTTTTTTTTTTTTTTATTGCGCCGTCTAGCCCACCTGAGTACAAGCCCGAGATTGGCGCATGCAGACGGTTTCAGGACGACACGACAGCCCACTCAAAACGTCAACTGGTTCGAGATGTATGTTTGTGTGGCCTCGTGGTGGTTTGAGTGGGTTGAAGCCTAGTCCAGAAACCGCCTGCTTCATTCAGACTTAGGGCTTCGACTCAGGTGGGCATAATTTTCTGGTCAGCGAGTAGGTTATGTTTGTAGATAATGTTTGTCTTTTATCTTCCATGTTTCTATTTCCCATTACCTTAATTATATAATATTCTTTTGGCTATTGTATTAACCATATAGTAATAATCATAATGTATTCATCCGCCGGGTTCCCAGTAGCTACCCAGGGCCCTATAGAGTGGTCAAGCTTAGTCAGTATCTCTTACCACACACACACCCACACGTTAAAATGTTGTGTTGTTGGAAGTGTGATCTCGGGAGTGTGTGTGTGTGTGTGTGTGTGTGTGTGTGTGTGTGTGTGTGAGCCTAATTCGGTATATAACTTGCATATATTATTGTGTGTTCAATTTTCTCACAGTAGCCTAACCCACACACTCACACGTTAAAATGTTGTGTTGTTGGAAGTGTTGATCTCGGGAGTGTGTGTGTGTGGGTGTGTGTGTGTGTAATTCGTTAAATCACTTGTATATATTATTATTGTGCGTTCAATTTTCTCACAGTAGCCTAACACACACACCCACACGTCATAATGTTGTGTTATTGGAAGTGTGATCTCGGGAGTGTGTGTGTGTTTGTGCCTATTCGGTAAACTTTTGCATTTTTTATTTATGTGTTTAATCTTTCTGGAGAGTAAGACATGATAGCAGTGTGATCAGTAGACGATTGTGATTTAATTATTTTTAAGACGATTTAAGGGGGAAGTTTTGTGTTGGTAATAATGGAGCAACTGAATCCTCCAAACTATTCCAAGCAACAGAACACCATTATTTTTACTCCTCTGGTCCTGTTTCCTAGCATACTTTGGAGGAATCAAGGCACTCTAATGTACCAAAAACGAATTATCACCTTAAAATAAATAAACCGGAATGATGGAAATAACCAGGAAATGACCATGACACAAAAGCAAAGTTCATTCTTAAGGAGGAAGTTTTGCAAACAGACGAACAAGTCCAAACTCTAACATGCTGTGTGAATTCCGGCCCAGGAAATGACCTTCTCACTCAACATTCGGTAAGTACAGTATAAGGCTAACAACAATAATTATTCACTGGGTTCTCTGATTAATTTATATATATATTTTTTTTTTAACTTTTCATGCAGATTTATTGTTTGTTCTATTTATTTTTGCCCTTCAGTGACGATATCATCTATTTTGTAGAGTATATTGGTGGTCACGGAGGTTACGACATACCCCTCAAAACATCACAGAAATTGCGACCTATCCCTCAAAACATATTTACTTCCCTGAAAATCAACATTAGCACTCACCAATTAGTATTTGGTCATCTCCCCCTTGATATGAATGACTTGCTGCAGTCTTCCTTGCATGGACCTGTACAGAGCCACTAAATAATCCATATCTAGCTCCTTCCAGATCTTGGTAATCTCATCCTTGAGGGCAGGGACGGATGTGGTCATCTGTGGCGTGATGGGATTTTTCAAGTGATACCAACAATTTTCAATGGAGTTTAAGTTTGGCGAGTTGCCAGGTCAATCTAACACTTTTATTTTTTTAAGTTTCTAAAATTTTTGAGACAACTTTTACCATATCGCATCGTACATGAATGTGACCCTTCGATGAAATAGTACAAAGTGTTCCTTTAAAACATCAAGATAATTATAGCTTACTTACATCGTTCCACTCTTAGGTAAGACAAATTATCCCCTTGCCCCTTGAATCCTCTCCATATCATGACATAGTCACGGTGTTTTAACTATTAACTGTGTAGCATGGGTCGTACATACATGTTGGACCCCACAGGACGCCTCACCATCAACACACCAAACGTACTATCATCACTATAGAGAACGTTCATCCCAAGGTAAATATAGTTATTTACCTTGGTTCATCCAGTCATTTCAGACCACTCTTGATAATTCCTAGCAAAACTAATAGGCTTAGCCTTCATTTTTATTGATTAGAATAGGCTTTATGGCGGTATGATGAGAAGATATGACCAAATCCTTGTGTAGCCTACGTCACACTATGTGAGGGTTGACGACTCCGGGGGGGGGGGGGGGGGGATCGGTAAGGGGGAAGTAACTAAGCACATACAGCGATGCCACACGTCGCTAGAAAGGTGTTGCCTTACAACTGTGGGTTTGTACTGTTGTAGCCACTGGAGTTACCACCACAAATCCAATGCATTTCTAGCGGCGGGTGGCAGCATCTCTCATGACCACTACTGTACAGAATTATCCTATATCCTTATCAATATTGGTAGAGAGTGTAGAATTTTAACAGAAAGGTGGTGAGATAGATTAGTTTGGTGAGAGTGTTGCATGCTTTACTGAGAGGATGAAGCATACATTGAGAATTCAGAAGACCAACGTCCAGTGTAATAATGATAGAAGAGAAAGTGATGCAACATTGCGACAAAGTGTGTGTGAAGTATTGATTAATAGGGGTTAGGGGTTAATAGGACTTTAGGGGTTAAAGACCGGTTAAGATCAGGTTAAATTCCGGTATTGGTACCATAACAGCTGTAGTATTTAGGAACTATCCTCACTTCCCTCCCTCTGTGGCTGAGTACCAGTTCGGAAGTCGTGACGTGTGTGTCTGTGAGTAGCAGTTGACCTGGGCCACGGTAAATGAAGCCTATGTCCAGTGTCGGAATATATATATATATATATATATATATATATATATATATATATATATATATATATATATATATATATATATATATATATATATATAAAATGTCATTAGGGGCGATATTAACCTTTTCTTTCTAAAGCTCGGGCGATAGGATGACACATCTTAGATATACTGTATTATGTTCACAAAAAGATATCCTGGAGTAGAATAGACTGGCCATAACATCCGCAAATTAATTAGGTGTCCATCTTACGAGTTTGTACACACTTCAACAACAACAACAACAACACTCCTTGTAGTGACTCTGATATTTTCCCAGATATCTATGGTACGATACTAGTCACCTAATACCTTCCAGACAAGCCTTATACATATCATATTATATTATTAGCAGTGGCGAAGTGTGCAGCAAAAGTAAAAGATATATAAATGAGTAGTGAAATAATAATCATAATAATAATAAAAAATAAAGAAGCGAGCAACTGTTGTCTGTTCCACCAAAATAATTATCAAGCCTGGATATCAGAGAGAGAGAGAGAGAGAGAGAGAGAGAGAGTAGGAGGGACTATTTTGTGTGTCCTCCGCTATCACCCCAATGACGGAAAGGTGGAGGATGGCTGCACATTTTGGGAAAGGGGGGGAGGGGGAGGGGGAGGGGGAGTTCGAGATAAGAGGTGCCGGGATAGAGAGGGTGCTGGCCACTGACTACATATGCCCACACACACACACAAACATGCACATATACATACATACATACATAGACAAGGATGTACACACACACACACACACACACACACACCACGACTACTGAATATGCACCCACCCAGCCAGAGAGAGAGAGAGAGAGAGAGAGAGAGAGAGAGAGAGAGAGAGAGAGAGAGAGAGAGGTAATACTGACCTATGTATATGTATGAGTTTTAGTGATGTTGTAACACGAATTGAATGCAGAAATGACGGATATACATCTCACATGGTAAATTACACATGTTGTTAGAATAGAAACTAGTTAAAAATGCAACTATCTGGTCATATCAACATTATTAAGTACACAATATGGACACGAATATATGCTGCCGGCTGTGCATACATAAGAGTGCCTTGATTCCTCCAAAGTATGCCAGGAAACGGGACCAAATAAACAAAACTAATGGTGTCCTGTTGCCTGGAATAGTTTGCTGGAGGAATCAGTTGCTCCAGATTTACCACCACAGGATTTTCATCTTATGGGCAGATTCTTATTTTGAGAGTAAATTGGTGCATGGGCTACTGATTCCTCTTCCAAACTATGACACGAAACAGATCCCCCATTAATTAAAGTGACACTCTAAACTCTAAAGGGTCGTCTGTTTCCTGCATGGCATAGTTTGGAGGATTCACAGACCTTTCAATTCACCAACAAGAGAATCTCACCTTAAGCACACTAACAACTCCTCGACTACCTCCCCACTGTCTAACTCTCACGTCGTATCCAACTTGCTATACCAATTAATATCCTTTCTCTTAATTAAGGGGATAATACACTTTCTTTTGGTAAGTGAGAGCGCCTTGATTCCTCCAAAATATACCAGGAAACAGGACCAGGTGAACAAAAATAACGACGTCCTGTTGCTTGGAATAGTTTCGGGGTATCAGTTGCTCCAGACTTTTTAACACTGATCTGTCCCCTTAATTAAAGTTATATTCCCGAGAGATTCAAGACCTATATTGTAATAATATAACAAGGCCGGAGGTATCTGTGATGTTGCTTCAAATCCACGAGTCGAAAATCTTAGCAATTCAAACTTTACAGGAAAAAAGTGTTTAGAATAGAACAAGTATATAGAGTACCTGAAGAAATATTGCCCAAAACGATATGACGCGACAGTATAATAATAGTAGTTCCATTGTTCATTTCTATCCAACACCAAAACTTAATCTTTTTGGATACGGTATATACTTTTCTTGAGAGACTGTGTACACTCAAACTCGTAAATTCACGACCACGTACCTAGATGTTGTTGTCATCTGAGCTGGTAACGCCGTGTGAGGAAGGTGTTATTGTAGTCGAAAGATTGTATCATGTCTCTCTACTATCTACTCTGATTCCACCCTAATCAATGTTACCAGCTCAAATGACACACACATCTGAATACGTACGTGGTCGCGAATTTACGAGCTCGAGTGTACATCCACAAAACACAAATAAGACACAGGAATCTAAACAACACATTTAGATATTTTCCTGAAGACACCCGAGGGGAATCGTTAAATGCTTCCCAGGGGGGTGGAGTGATAAATGGGAGAGAGAGGACAGACTTGATATGCAGACCTCGCCGGGAATTTTTAATGAGTAAACTATCCGAATGGTATAAGAGAAACTGGGAGCCGGGCGTGAGAATGAATTAATGAGGGGAAAGAGAGCGGCGCCATTCGAGTGGTAGATTTCACGATGTGTCTTTTTTTTTTTTTCGAGGTGGTTTGCGAGTTGGTGTTTTATGGCCAAGTAATGATCGATCACAAGACAGCTGCATGGCTAAGTGGAAAGACGTGGTGTGAAGATAAACGAGAGATGCTGAAGGCTCTGGGATGCTAAAGAAGATACTCAAAGCAGGAGGGACCCACAGTGATGATTCTTTATTAAGGGGGAAAATTTGTGTTGATCAATCTTGAGCAACTGAATCCTCCAAACTAGAGCAACTGAATCCTCCAAACTATTCCAAGCAACATAACACCATTATTTTTGTTCATCTGGTCTTGTTTCCTGGCATATTTTGGAGGAATCAAGACACTCCAATGTACCAAAAAAGAAATACCACCTTAATTAAGGGGAGATTCTCTTGTTGGTGAATTGAAAGGTCTCTGATTCCTCCTAAATATACCAGAAAGCAGACGCCCTCAATGGTACTACTAGGGGATCCGTTTCTTGGCATAGTTTGGAGGAATATGAGACCTTCCAATTCCACCAACAAAATAATCTCTCCTTAAAGGGTATGTGTGTCATCTGCTGCATGTAGTCGAAATGGAAAGCTACTAATAACTTCAACAAACTTCTCACTCGTATATAATATAGCATCCCAGAAAACACACGAATGAAAACACGACTCATACACTTGCTAACAAAAGAGCTCTATCACCACGCACAACACGTCTCCAAAGATAATAATTATATACTGTAAGGTAGTCATAGGATAAACAAACTCACCATACATATTTATAACTATATTCGCAGCGGGTAATTTAATGATCTTCTCCGGTGCTTCGGTTCAATAGCCTGTGAAATTTATCGTGCCGTATGTGGTGGATGACGTGCAGTTAATTAAAGCGGTATATATAGTATATTTTGAGTACATTGGAAAGTCATGATTCCTCCAAAGTATGCCAGGAAACAGGACCACCAGATTAACAAATATAATGATGGCCTGTTGCTTGGAATAATTTGGAGGAATCAGTTACTGCAGATTTACCAACACTATTCGATATATACCCCCATAAGGTGATAGAGATTTATTTGTCAGTGGCTGTACTTCAGTATATGAGAAGGAGACCTGTGTTGTAGGCTTGTGTGTTTGTGGGTAGACGGAAAAAATGGCACCGGAAAAAATGGCACAGGAACAAATGGCACCAGAAAAAATGGCACCGGAAAAAATGGCACAGGAACAAATGGCACCAGAAAAAATGGCACCGGAAAAAATGGCACAGGAACAAATGGCACCAGAAAAAATGGCACAGGAAAAAATGGCACAGGAACAAATGGCACCAGAAAAAATGGCACAGGAAAAAATGGCACAGGAAAAAATGGCACAGGAACAAATGGCACCAGAAAAAATGGCACCGGAAAAAATGGCACAGGAAAATATTTTGGAGGACTCAGTAGCCTTCCAGTTGACCGACAAGAAATTACAATCTTCACACAATACAAGTCGACACTGTATGAATGACGAATAAATATTTAGTGGGATTATAGTTGTGGTTTTGTACAATCACCTTTATATAACTTAACCTAACCTGTTCTAACCTTATATAACGTAACTTGTCCTAACCTGACCTGACCTGACCTGACCTACCCTGACCTAACCTAACCTAACCTAACCTTATACAACCAAACCTAACGTTACCTAACCTGAGTTACCCTAACCTAACCTACCCTTACCTGACCTGACCTACCCTAACCTAACCTAACCTAACCTAACCTAACCTAACCTATAAATAAATAAATAAACAAATAAATAAAGTTGTGGTTTAGTACAATCACCTCCCTCACTTCAGTATATCTTCCCTTGCACTTTTCTCTCCCTGATTATTTTTATTTTTATCTTATTTTTATGCAAGCAAGCACCTTCTTTGACACAGCCTCCTCTCTAACCACAAAGCTACCGTATATATTACCAACCTATCCCTGACCTCGCCTTTCTCCCCAAACACCGCCGTCACTTCCGTACTATCCCCAGGGCATCTTTCTTATCCCTCATAATATCATAATACACTACCACCCCTTAATTAATAACCTCACCTTCCTAATATATATATACATAAAAAAAAATCTCATAAAATAAAAATCTCGTAAAATATAAATCTCATAAAATATAAATCTCATAAAATACCTTATCTTCACCCGCCTATTCTCCCCCCCTCGCCCCCCCCCCACCGCACCCTCTCCATCCCCCCAAACTTGATGCATTAATTTCCCCATTATGTCCACTTTAGATTCACCTCTTAGACCAGCTAATGATGGCATAATTATCTTCTTAAACTTCCTTCCTTCCACTCTGACTTCGCTTCATCTTCTTCATTTTGTTCTCACTGATTTTAGAATTCTGGCACCATTTTCACTCTACCACCTTTTTCCTCCCTGACACCATTTTTCACTCTGCCATCACAACCATCTTTATTTGACACCACTGCCATCTGACAACAAACACCCCTGCCACCACTCTGCCATCACTTTCCTGACACCACAACCATCTCTTTTTGACACCTCTGCCACCTGACAACACGCTTGCCATCACTACCACCTTCCCACCATTACTACCACATTCATACCAACACCACCACTACTAAAACACCACTAACACATTGACACCACTACCACCATCAATACTATGACTACCATCCTCAGACCACACCTATATACAATACCACCACCAACACACTGACACCACCAACACCACACTGACAGAACCACTATTACCACCACCAACACATTGACAACACCAACACTATGAATACCCAAAACCTTCAAACCACCACCACCACCACCACCAACACCACCACCAACACCACCAACAACACCAACACCACCACCACCACCACCACCATCACCACCACCACCACCATCACCACCACCACCAACACCAGCACCAACACCAACAACACCAACACCAACACCATCCTGACAGTACAGTACAGCCATCCTACTGCATCACGTATACTCCCATCCTCACCCAGTAATAGTAACGGGTAATAAGAAGACGACTCCTCAAAATAGACCCACACCCACACGAGTACAGCCTCCACTCATCAACATCCACTATGTAGTCCCCTGCAGTCAAATACGTCACAACAGAGAACACTTACTTACTTACATTTGGATTAATTATGGGACCCTGTGATGTAGTCGGAAAATTGATTGTAGGTAAATGAGTCCTTCAAATAGTGCTACGAAACACCACCCTATATGGAACACACACACACACACACACACACGCATACACACGCTACATACACACACACGTTACACACACGCACACACACACACACACACACACACACTGGCAAGAGAAGGGTCAGCCACCTCTGCTTGTTAACACTTCCATATCTGTCGTTTAATTGGATGTGCTCGTGAGACTCGGTGGTTTTGAGCATATAAGAATTTATCCAGTTACATTCAACAGTTCTAGCACCTCTCTTCTGTCTCATGATAATGGTTGAGATTCAAAGTATTCAGAACTGAAAATTACTTATTCCCTTCACTAGTTCAAAAGTGTATTGGTATTTTTGTAAACGAGGAAAAACTCCGTCGCTCAATTATAATTATTTTGTATTACGAATTAAGGGGAAGTTCTCTTGTTGGTGAATTGGAAGGTCGCTGATTCCTCCAAACTATGCCAGGAAACCGGACAACTCAATGGTACTAATAGGGGATCTGTTTTGTGGCCTAGTTTGGTGGAATCAGAGACCTTCCAGTTCACCAATATCAAAGTTGAATCAGTGTCAGACAGATGGGGTCATGACTGCAAATATTATGTCCGCAGTAAGAAAACCTAAACACACACACACATACACACATTCAAGAATACTTAAATACATACACACACACATACTTCATACATCCAGGAATACACACACACACACACTCTCTCTCTCTCTCTCTCTCTCTCTCTCTCTCTCTCTCTCTCTCTCTCTCTCTCTCTCTCTCTCTCTCTCTCTCTCCTCTCTCTCTCTCTCTCTGCCACCATTTAAAGTTGTAAGACCTGCAGTATACTGACATTAACCACCTCCCTCCTTTCCTCCCTCCCTCATCCCTTCCTTCCTCCCTCCCTCCTTATCTTTCCCCAGCCACCCACCCACCCACCCTTCCCATCCCCACCCCTCCCCTCCTCTGACACACTCACACTTTCGCTCACATGAGAGATGGGCGAGTGTGAGAGGAGAGGGAGAGGAGGCAGGGGGACGGGTGGGTGGCGATGAGTGAAGAGGGGAGATTGGTGGAACGGAGAAGGAAGTAAGTAAAAAGAAGAGTAAGAAGAAATAACGATAAAGGGTGGGAAACAACTTTATGGGAGACGAGAACATTAAGGGGGTGCGGGAGTAGGGGGGGACTGGGGGGGGGGGGGTGCGGGAATAGGGGGACATGCAGACTTGGGGTGGGTAGAAAGCCTGTCCCCTATTCCCGCACTCCCCTAACCCCCCCCCCATCCCCCAAGCCTGTCCCCCTACTCCCGCACCCCCCATACCCCCCCCCCCAAGCCTGTCCCCTTATTTTCGCACCCCACCCCCAAGCCTGTCCCCCTACTCCCGCACCCCCCCGAAACTCCCCCCCCCCAAGCCTGTCCCCCTATTCCCGCACCCCCTTAATTAAAGAAACGAATGGCCTTTTAAGAGGAGATTCTTTTGTTGGTGAATTGAAAGGTCTGTAATTCCTCCAAACTCTACAACGAAACAACTGCTTCCCTATTAGTACCATTGAGGGGGTCTTATTTCTGGTATAGGTAGGAGGAATCAGTAGCCTTCCAATTTGCCAACAAGAAAATAAATCTCCCATTAGACTACTACTGTATAGCATAAAATTTTCTTTAATTATTATGTGAGTTAAAATAATACATGCATGACTATTCGCTACTCGTGATTAATTCTGAATATACCATACAACTATAAGACGAAAACAATGTATATGAACCCGCATCGTTGACCATAGATTTAATTAATTCCCCTTTTACAATTTTTTACAGGATGCTAAGTTTTTAAGGGGGAAATTTTGTGTTGGTAAATATGAAGCAATTGAATCTTCCAATCTATTCCAAGCAACAGAACACCATTATTTTTGTTTATCTGGTCCTTTTTCCTGGCATACTTTGGATGAATCAAGGCGCTCCAATGTAACAAAAGTGAATTACCTCCCTTAATTAAGCAAATGTCGATGTAGGTGTGTTTATTGACTGGTAAACTTTATGGACGGATTGCTGTGTTTTCAAATATTCGGTGCCAGATTGAGTAACAGGTAAAAAAAGCTGTGTGTGTGTGCGTGTGTATGAGTGTGTGTGTGAGTGCGTATGTGTGTGTGTGTGAGTGCGTATGTGTTGTGTGTGTGAGTGCGTATGTGTGTGTGTGTGAGTGCGTATGTGTTGTGTGTGTGAGTGCGTATGAGTGTGAATGTGTGTGTGTACGGTACTGTACATGCGTGTGTGAGTGTACTTGCTGCATGTGTATGTATGTGTGTGAAAGTGTGTGCGTGTGTGAGATCGTGTGTGTGTACGTCGCTATGCATGTGTCAATGTGTGCACGTGTGTTTGCTCGCGTGTGTGCCTTATTGATTACTGCAAACATGTTCCAGATGATAGAGAGTATGTGTGTGTGTGTGTGTGTGTGTGTGTGTTTTTTTTTTTTTTTTTTTTTTTTTTCCATGCCACATATATTCGATCAATGGAATCCTTCATACGCTGAGGAACTGTTTACATATTCTGTCGTACCCTCTATTTTTTTTTTTTTTATCACCTGTCTGTCAAAGGCTGTGTTTTCAGTCATGTTGACCTAAATTTATATATTATTTTTGTCATTTCCATCATGTGGGAAGCCAAAATTTGTGGGATAATGTATGTTGTGTTGTTACTAAACGTTTGAAAGGTATGTACAGTTGCCGGCACTTATAACTGGTACATTCAGAGCTGTTAATCCTCTTTTCGTGTACAGTTATAAGTGCTGGCAATTGTACCATACTCTGGACATCAGTAATACTACATGCAGTCATCAATGAGGTTATGGTTCTGCCGTTAACTTAAAAACATAGGGAAGTTTATATTACAAACAGCGGATTATTTACTGAGACTAAAGCGTTTCACCAATACCTGGACCTCGTAGGACTTGTTTATTACAAAATATACAATATATCTCCATTGATGAGCTTATGAACAAGGAGGAAGGTAGAGTTGTAGGGAGAAGTTAGAGATATATGGGAAGGAAAAGGAGGGGAAGGAGGTATTGTCCGAAGTTATTTATATGCATGTTCTGGAGAAACCAAAGAAAGGGAGTTAGTCAAGGAAAGAATAAAATGGGGGTGAGAGAGAGAGAGAGAGAGAAAGAAAGAGAGAGAGAGAGAGAGAGAGAGAGAGAGAGAGAGAGAGAGAGAGAGAGAGAGAGAGAGAGAGAGAGAGAGAGAGAGAGAGAGAGAGAGAGAGAGAGAGAGAGAGAGAGAGAGAAACAGAATGCAATATGAAGTGGAAAAAGAAGCGAAATTAGATAGAGAGGGATTAACAATTGCACCAACCAACATATATATAGAGATAAATTAAAAGAAAGGGGAGAGAGAGGGAGAGGGTATTAAAGAGGGTACTAATAAGGATAAGCGAGGTGAGAGGGGAACACATGTAGGTAAAGTAAGAGAAGGGAGTAACACACATAGGGAAAAAGAAGAAGGATCCCAGGTGTCAGTGAAACGAGAGAAAAAAAAAAGTGGAGTTTTATTTATACATGCATTCATTATTTATTACCATATAACCCCACGTACGTCAGATACACAACCGGATATCCGACTCTTTGGACTGGATGGCATGAGAACTAGAATAGCCTGACAAAGAATCATATTATCTGCTATAAAAAAAAAAAAAAAAAAAAAAATGCTTTCAGGAATAGTACTGAAGAAGTGATGGGTCTCTAAGTCCATCTCTCTCTCCCCCTCTCTCTCTCTCTCTCTCTCTCTCTCTCTCTCTCTCTCTCTCTCTCTCTCTTTTCTTTTCCTTTCTCTCTCTCTCTCTCTCTCTCTCTCTCTCTCTCTCCTCTCTCTCTCTCTCTCTCTCTCTCTCCTCTCTCTCTCTCTCTCTCTCTCTCTGACCTTTTCAGTACCTCCCACCATGTACCATCCCTGCTTCTTCTCCTTCGATTTAATTCTCCCTCCGAACACACACACACAAACCTGAACAATGTTATGTGGGCAATTTTTAACACATGATTTGGGTTCCATGGATCTTCATCATGAATTCGAGTAGAGATTTTGGTTGGTAGATGTATAAGGAGGGAGTGGGTTGTAGGTATAAGTAGTGAATAATTGAAAGGCCCTCTACTGCAGTGAGCACGCGTGAAGACCTTCTTTATCTCTCTCTCTCTCTCTCTCTCTCTCTCTCTCTCTCATACTACTACACACACACTTACTCTCACTATCACACACACTCACACACACTTACTATCACTATCACACGCACACTTACTCTCACTATCACACACATACTCACCCTCACTCTCTCTCACACACACACACACACACACACACACACACACACACACACTCATTCTCACTAACACACACACACACACACACACACACACACACACACACACACACATAAAATGAATGCACACGAGGAACACGTTAATTCATACTGTGGTGTACAACTCCTTCCTCTCTCTATACATGGTCAGAGCTACATTGTGATAGGCTACAATATATTTCTAGTCGACTTGGAAGCCCCTTGGAGTAAAAATTAACGACTGAAGTCCAGCTTTGCTTTTTCTTTTTCTTTTTTTTTATTATTATTATTATTATTATTATTATTATTATTATTATTATTATTATTATTATTATTATTATTATTATTATTATTATTATTATTATTATTATTATTATTATTATTATTATTATTATTATTATTATTATCATTATTATTATTGTTATTTTTGTTTTTATTTTTATTTATTTTTATTTTATTATTATTATTATTATTATTATTATTATTATTATTATTATTATTATTATTATTATTATTATTATTATTATTTCTATTTTTATTCTTATATTTATTTATTTTTATTTTATTTTTATTTATTATTATTATTATTATTATTATTATTATTATTATTATTATTATTATTATTATTATTATTATTATTATTATTTTTATTTTTATTTTTATTTTTATTTTTATTATTATTATTATTATTATTATTATTATTATTATTATTATTATTATTATTATTATTATTATTATTATCTGAACTTTAGATACATTGCACTTGCCGCAATATGTGGACTAGATAATAAAGAGAGTAATACACTTTTGATACGATAAAGCCCCTTGATTCCTCCAAAGTATGCCAAGAAACAGGACCAGATGAACAACAACAACAATAATCTTGGTCTGTTGCTTGGAATAGTTTGGAGGAATCAGTTTCTCCAGATATACCAACACTGTACTGCTATAATTGTATGCTATTAGGTATTAAAATGGTTCGACTTTTTTCACCTTTCCACTGTATAGGGTGGTCTGAAAGTCTTGTCATTCCTTAACACACACACACACACACACACTCACACGCACACACACACACACACACTGTATATATTGTCACTCCTTAACTCACACACACACACACACACACACACACACACACACGCACACACACACACACACACACACACTGTATATATTGGCACTCCTTAACACACACACACACACACACACACACACACTGTATATATTGTCACTCCTTAACACACACACACACACACACACACACTGTATAATTATATTGTCACTCCTTAACACACACACACACACACACACTGTATATATTAGAGCCTTTTGTACAGTACTTGCCATTGTCATCTCATCATTTCGTGTTGACCACTAAGGATGGTGGCAGTACTGTACAGGTCCACCAAACAGTAACTCCAGGAATAGAACTGTTGCGAGTAAAAAATCCTTATTGTTGTAACCCCAATAATCCCAGAATGTTGTGTTCCTAATTATCTTGTGGTCATATGATTCCTCGCTTCACACTTGTTGTTTGTTGGCCTTGGCTTCGATTCCCAGGTGTGGTAGCGTATACTCAGTATCCGGGTGAGATAATTATATATCACAGCATTTTATTTCATTTTTATATTTATTTTCATTTCGGATATACTTTTTCTACCGACACCCCATTCGTCACTGCAAAAGTTGTGTGTGTGTATGTATGGTGTGTGTGTATGGTGTGTGTGTGTGTGTGTTTGTATGTGTGTGAATGTGTAGGAGGAGAGGGAAGGAGGAGGTGTGTGAGGAGTTCAGTGTGAGTCGTGTAGCCTGTTCAAATATTACTGACCACAACCACACACACACACCCAACCACCTAGACCCTCACTACCAGCTTCTTCTTCACTAGCCAGGATCTTTCTTGTCTTAGTCGAGTTGCCAGACAATTTCACTTCACCTTTCAATCGACATAATTACCTTTAAGGGGGTGTGGGAGTAGGGGACAAGCTTGGGGGGGGAATGGGGGGTGCGGGAGTAGGGGACAGGCTTGGGTGGGGACTGGGGGGGTGCAGGAATAGGGGGACAGGCTTGGGGTGGGTAGTAGGCCTGTCCCTTATTCCCGCACCCCCCTAACCCCCACCCCCCAAGCCTGTCCCCCTACTACCGCACCCCCTTAACCAAAAACGGCATACAATATTTTCACTATATGTAATAATTATGATGCAGGAAGAATTATCAACATTAGCAGCCAAACCAAAAATAGATAAAGAAATGAATAAATAAAAATGAACAAGTAAACAAATTAATATATAAATAAAATCAACGTTGAGGTAACTGCTTCTATTTACTTTCTCCTCAGTTTGGTATTATTACTCTATTTCAAGCTACCATTTTCCCTTCAACCATACCGTAGTAATAAATGACAACCTGACAGTAGATTCTTAAAGTTTCACCACACTGCAGCCCTGAATGTTGAAAAGAACACTGACCTTCCTATTTTTAACGCACTGGAGCCGTGTTAGAGGCTCTATTTTCGACTTCTATTATGTACCGGCTGGTTGTGTATGTGGTCACTAAAAATACTACCAATTAGGAACCAACCACGACCTTGATTACCGAAACTCACAAAATAAAGTTACATAAAACTCTGAACACTCACCAAACCTAGCGACACAAAAGTCTTAAAGTTTTTCACCGAGGTACAGTACCACCAGGGCTTAGAGCAGCTGATGTTGGGGTCGATAATGATGGGAGTCTGTGTGACGTATAGTACAGTCGATAAAAAATACTATGAGGCCGGTGGGGTGGTTCGATAATATCCCAAACGAACACTGTTGCTCACTTTGTTCCGGCCGTTTTTTCCGTTCAGCAGTCGTCAGAGGTGTCAGAATGTTTCACGTTAGAAGTTGCCCCATAGATTGTTGAGTACATACAGTTAGGATGGATTTACAGTACATACAATTAGGATGGATGTTCGCGTTGTACAATCAGAAACAGACGTCGCGTTTGTTTATTGCCACCAGAAGGTCTGTGGTGTGTAGTCGTTGTATGTTTCCCATCATTTACGCTAGTCTATATGGAGCATAAGCAGTATGGTCAGAGTTCTAACGATAGCCGTGCTTACAAAAGATAAACAATGAATGAAAAGGGGAAGAAAGAAGACTGTGTTAGGAGAGAAAGACCAAATTATACCGAAAAATGAAAAGGGACAGAGAGGAGGAACAGCAAGCACAAATGAAGACATGGAGTACAAGAGCCACATGTAAACCTACCGAGAGTGTATGTAATTTATGACGATTGTGAGTGAAATTACCTAAACATTGGCAGTCAGTCACATTTTTACATCGCTTAGGTGAAAAAGTAGCCTTTAATTCCCGAGAGCGTCTTGCCCCCTTCCCTTTGTTTTAGCTAATTACTGACACATTTTTATACACCCGAGGGGGCTAGTTTTTTGAGGAGCAATAAGACTGTTACTAATATATTGCCTATTTTAAAGCATAGTTCTTCTGATAAGCTGCAGTTTTCATACGTAAACATATATACCTATACATAATGTGCGTTCGTAATGTATGTAGACCTATTGTATATATGTATATATACATGTATAAAGTACCCCCACGTCTTGATGTATCCCACTTTAGTCGAAATACTGTAAATACTCGAGCAGTGCCAAACCAAGTAGTAGTGCAGGAGATAAGACCCAAGGAATATTGACTAAACTAACTCAACCTGGAGTGTGACTGCGAAACTCTGACTCTATTTTCTGTGGCTTATATCAGTCCAACAAACTGTTATAACGTACATACATAAATCTTGAGATAAACTCGGGTTGTATAGTTGTGTTGGTTTGCTGGTGGTTGTGGTGTGTATCGACAGAAAAGTCTATATTTACATCTCGCTCTATAGCAATATGTGGGTTGGTGTGTGATGTGCATATGAGAGAGAAAGAGAAACTGTGTGTGTGTTTGTGTTTGTGCATGTGTGTTTGTGTGTGGGTTTATGCATTTGTTTATGTGTGTGTGTGAGTTTGTCTGTAACCGTGAGTGTGTGTGTGTGTGTGTGTGTAACGTAAGACAAAGAAAGTAATTTTCTGGTGAGTGGAGTCGACAAATAATTCGGAATTTAGCGTGTGTAACAAGAATGAAGGAAGAACACGCTAGGCTAGGGTAGGTTGAGTGGGAGACGAGAACAGAGAGAGGGAGATAAATGATAGAGGAAAGAGATGAGTGAGAGTAAGGTGAGTGGGAAAGGAGTACTAAAGAAGGAGAGAGGAAAATAAATGATGGAATACGAAAGAGAACATTGAGAGCAGAGGGAGTGGGAGAGGAGTATACAGATAGAAGTGGATAAATGACGGAGAAGTACAGAGATGGGAGGAAAGAGAAGAGTTGGGGGGGGGGGGGAAAGGAGCAAAGATAGAGGGAGATAAATGACAGAGAAAGACAGAGATGGGAAGAAAGAGAAGAGTTGGGGGGAAAAGGAGCAAAGAGAGAGGGAGATAAATGACAGAGAAGAACAGAGATGGGAGGAAAGAGAACAGTGAGTTAAGGTAATAAGGCGAGTGGGAGAAAGTACAGATAGAGGGAGATAAATGATGGACAAGGAAAGACATTAGAGGAAGAAGAAGAAAGAAGAAGAGGTAGAACAAGAAACCAGTGAGGGAAATTGGAAAATGATGTAATGAAGACAACAAAAGGAAGAGGAGGACGATAATGAGAGGATAATGACCATGTGGAATGAACAGTTAGGAGTTTACAGTATAATTATTATGGCCTCCTTTTGCTGTGGTATGAAAAAAATATATTAAATCTTTCTCTTACATTTCTTTGTCCAATAATCACAATGACAAACTAACAAGCAAACTTTACAAACAGATATAGAATTTAATTTTACTACAATATTCCAGTATGTATTCCCTGCAGTATAAGATATATATATATATATATATATATATATATATATATATATATATATATATATATATATATATATATATATATATATATATATATATATATATATATATATATATATATATATATTTATGTACAGTTGCGGACATATGAACACACCACACACACACACACACACACACACACACACACACACACACACACACACACACACTTCAAACGGGGCCTCATAATTATAAAGCACAGAACAGAACCCGTCAGTCACCTCTCAACATAAAAAAGTCTCATCCTTTCTATCTACCTATACCCTATGATGCCCAACGAACGAGAAGGCCCCCCCCCCCCATCGTTTCAGGTGGCGTGTCTGTTTCATATGTCCGCAACTGTACATTAGAAACAACATCTCTTCTCTTCATTCCTCTTATGCCATTAATTAATTATTCACATTAACTCAACACTTGTATATAATTTTTTTTTTTTTTTTTTTTTTTTTTTTGCGAGGATTCTTTTTTTTTTTTTTCCAGTGAGCATGCAGCATTTCATATTTACCCTCCACCTTCAACTACCGGCTTCTAATGAGCTGGTGTAGTGCAGTGCCAACACTCGGATGCTGCCACTTACACATTTCTCCCCCGCTAGGCGTTGCACACTTACAGTACACTTCCCTCACACTCACACACAATCATCATTCACACTCACATACATGCAGATTTTTATTTTCATTTATTTTTTCTTCTTTAATTAAGGGGGTGCGGGTGTAGAGGGGGGGGGACAGTCTTGGAGGAGGTTTGTTTGGGGGGTGCTGGAATAGGGGGACAGGCTTGGGGGAGGTTTGTTTGGGGGGTGCGGGAATAGGGGGACATGCAGGCTTGGGGTGGGTAGAAAGCCTGTCCCCTTTTCCCGCACCCCCCTAACCCCCCCCCGCCCCCAAGCCTGTCCCCCTACTCCCGCACCCCCTTAAACCCCCTCCAAGCCTGTCCCCTACTCCCGCACCCCCCAAACCCCCCCCACCTCAAGCCTGTCCCCTACTCCCGCACCCCCTTAACCCCCCCCCAAAGCCTGTCCCCTTATTCCCGCACCCCCTTAACTGGACAAAAGGTAATATCCTGCTTCTTATCCTCACATGTGAAATACGTAGAGTGAGAGACCTAAGCTGAGTAACTTGTGTAATATTATGTTTACAGCTGATGAACTCTGTGTAATTATATGAAGCAGAAACGACTGAGGTGATAATGTGAAGGTGGAGGAAGGGGTTGAGTTGAGGTGGAGGTTGAGAGTTAGATGAGGTGAAGGTATGAAACAACTAAGGAGCTAAAGTGAAGGTGGAGGAAGGGGATGGGTTGAGGTGAAGGTTGAGAGTTATTATAGATGAGGTGAAGGTATGAAACAACTGATGTAAAGTTGTGAGTACGGTTTGGAAGTTATGAATGACTTTATGAAGCTTGGAGTGAGTGAGGTACAGTTTGGTAAGGTGGCTAAAAGTAAGGCTGGTATGAACGACTGGACGTGAGCTGCTGTGAGACGTGTCGTGTTATGAAGTTCAGTGTTGGTTAATCTGGAGCCAATGATTCAGCCAAACTATTCCAAGTAAACAGAACACCATTAATTTTGTTCATCTGGTCATGTTTCCTGGTATACATTGGAGGAATCAAGGCACTCCAATGTAACAAAAGTGAATATTATTACCCCTTAAAGGAGAGACGGCGGCTGCTATAACAAGGGCTAAATAGAGTGAAGACAAGCTAGAGTGAAGGTAAGTCAGAGTGAAGTCAATTCTGAGTGGCAACAAACTTAAGTCGGAATAAGCCAGAGTGAAGACGAGCTAGAGTGAGGACATGCTAGAGTGAGGACATGCTAGAGTGGGGACAAAATAGAAGGAAGTATATGTGGTGAGAGGTTGAGTGAGGGTTGTGAGGTGTGTAGTTGAGTGAGAGTTGTGGGATGAGAGGTTGAGTGAGAGTTGTGAGGTGTGTGTTTGAGTGAGAGTTGTGGGATGAGAGGTTGAGTGAGGGTTGTGAGGTGTGTGTTTGAGTGAGAGTTGTGGGGTGAGTGGTTGAATAAGGGGTGTGTGGTTGAGTGAGGGTTTGTGGGGTGTGTGGTTGAGTGAGGGTTGTGAGGTGTGTGGTTGAGAGAGGGTTGTGGGGTTGAGTGAGGGTTGTAGGGTGTGTAGTTGGGTGAGGGTTGTGAGGTGAGTAGTTGAGCGAGGGGTGTGTGGTTGAGTGAGGGTTTGTGGGGTGTGTGGTTGAGTGAGGGTTGTGAGGTGTGTGGTTGAGAGAGGGTTGTGGGGTTGAGTGAGAGTTGTAGGGTGTGTGGTTGAGAGAGGCTTGTGAGGCGAGTGGTTGAGTGAGGGTTGTGAGGTGTGTGGTTGAGTGAGGGATATGAGGTGTGTGGTTGAGTGAGGGATGTGAGGTGTGTGGTTGAGTGAGGGATGTGAGGTGTGTGGTTGAGTGAGGGTTGTGAGGTGTGTGGTTGAGTGAGGGATATGAGGTGTGTGGTTGAGTGAGAGTTGTGAGGTGAGTGGTTGAGTGAGAGTTGTGAGGTAAGTGGTTGAATGAGGGCCAAGGTAAAGCAAGACACTATTGTTTACTAACATTCCAGAAGCCTGCCAGTCCCCATCATACATCATTGGCTCCAAGGAGGGGCAGCCTGCTCGCCCTGTCATGCCCACTCATACCACTCATACCACCTGCAAGGGATGAATCATATACCCCTACCCCACTCAAACCCACTCATACCTCTCATACATCCGTAGCGTATACTCTAAATGCTACTATTCTTACTTGCTTGCTTGTACAATAATTTCATCCCCTCTCATACTTTCCCATACTAACTCATATATCCTTTACACCAGTATATCTCGCTCACTTGTCTTTATCTCACTCATACCTTCCCAGTCATTCACTTAGTCACGTGATGGCCCATACCATTCACTCGATCTAGTAATCCCTCCCACGAAGACAACTCATCACAGAGAAGGAATCACACACTTCACACCTCCATTCTATTACACTTCGTTCTTGACTAACTATATAAAATCTTGCGTAGTAACAGCCACAAGCAGTACATCAGTAATCTTTCCCAGCCCCCTATGTCCCTGTTCACCTAGCAGTAAGTAGGTACCCGGCTGTAAAAACAAGGATAGCAACCTTGTAGGCTGGGGGAAGATATATTGATGTAACAAGACTGACTGCCTTAATGACCAACACCATGAGTCGATAGGCATAAAGCCCTAAATCTTCTTCTTCATCAGTAATCAATTCACATTCGCCCATCATATTGTCAACACTGGCAGCGATGACTTGCTGGAAAAGCTCCGAGTCATAGCCTCCTGAAAACATTAAAACCTCAACGAGAACAATGATTCACATAAGAGTTTTGGGATTCCAATGATCGAACCTACATTCGCATCCATAATTTAATCGGAAAACTTCATCGATTAGGAAGAATGTAAATACTTATATCATTTATTTCATACAACTGTGTTCTTGCTTTTTCACCATGGATGCTTCCTCATGTGTCATACCATCATAATTATACTTGTCAGCTCTTTCTATCCTCGGCTCACTCTCATTACTGATAACTCACAAACTCACAAAGTGCACAAAAAGAATAATAAGCCTTTCAAACAACAGTTTCTATGATTACTTTCAACGCAAAAATAATGTAATTGAAAAGCAAATTACACTTTTATGTTGCAGAGTTGTTGTTGTTGGAACATTTTTACTATTCCACAAAAAAAAAAAAAAAAAAAAAAAAACATTGAACGCAGTAATAGAAGCCATTGTTTTTGGTCATCGTTTTTGAGGTAATATGAACAGTCGTAACGTTGCATCCGTCCACATTCACAACAATGTAATGTGTTGTAATATGAAGCGTTTTACCCACAGTGCAGCGTACAGTGTTAGGTTACAGTGGTGGTGGTGTACAGTATTGTTTACGGTCATATCGTATACATAATGGAATACAACACAGCCGAAACTGTAAACCCAAACAGAAAATTATCGTTGACTATAGGGAACTAGATACAAAGCATTAAAAATGACTACAAATGCTGCCAATTCGATTGTAAATTTATCTCGGTCAAACCTAGTCGTGTTTGAGTTTAAAAATTCAACTGGACAGGCACACAGGCGATTACTACACTGCAATGAGAACGATGTCAATCAAAGTTTTCTTCTTAAGGGACCCTGTGATGTAGGCAGATCATTGGAGGTAAAGGAGTCCTTCTAATATTGCCACGAAACACCACCTAACTGGAAGGAGCTTGTTTCGTGGCATGGTCAAGAGGAATCAGAAGCCTCCAATTTTCAAACACGATCACAGGGTCCTTAAGAACCCTGTGATCGTGTATGAGACTTGGTGGCTTCTGATTCCTCCTGACTATGCCACGAAACAAGCTCTTTTTATATATATATATATATATATATATATATATATAGATGGTGTTTCGTGGCAATGTTTGAAGGACTCATTTATCTCCAATATTTTGACTCTATCATAGGGTCCCTTAAGGGGAGATTCTCTTTTTGGTGAATTGGAGCGCCTAATTCCTCCAAAATTTGTCAGGAAACAGAACCAGATGAACAAAAATAATGGTGTCCTGTTGCCTGGAATTGTTTGGAGGAATCAGTTGTATCAGATTTGCCAACACGACAATCATCCCTTAAGCACTTTTATAGCTTTGAAGATTCTAGTAATTCAGATTATGTATAATTGCTCTGTTAATTAAGGAGAACGTATACTTTTGGTCCATCAGAGTGCCTTGATTCCTCCAAAGTATGCCAGGAAACAGGACCAGATTAGGGGGATGCGGGAGTAGGGGACAGGCTTGGGGGGGGGGGGTTGGGGGGGTGCAGGAATAGGGGGACAAGCTTGGGGGAGGTAGAAAGCCTGTCCCTTATTCTCGCACACCCCTAACCCCCCCCCCCCCATTCCCAAGCCTGTCCCCCTACTCCTGCACCCCCCCCCACTCAAGCCTGTCCCCCTATTCCCGCACCCCCTTAACGAAAGTACTGGAGGTCTGTTGCTGAGAATAGTTTGGAGGAATTATTATCTCTATAGAAATACCAACCCAAACTATACCCTCCCCTTAAATAATTGTTGAATATATATAACAAATTGTGTAGTTATTATATACGTGGACCACAACGTGTGACTCAGTGAGGTGTTTGCCTGCCCAGAACAATGCGATAAAATTGTCTATTGAACAACTTTAATTGAGACCGACATGAATAGTCAATTTATTTTGGAATTGTCAATGCATAGCCACTCATTGAACCCCAAATACAATCCAATTGAAAAAACAAAAAAAATCGTGTTTGTTTGGGTATATTCATTCAATGGCCTTCGTAATGTTTCAGTACAATTGATATAAAATATATATATATATAAATATAAATAATAATAACATCAACAACAGCAATAATAATAATAATAATAATAATAATAATAATAATAATAATAATAATAATAATAATAATAATAATAATAATAATAACAATAACAATAACAATAACAATAATAATAATAATAATAATAATAATAATAATAATAATTATCGTGTTTGGTAGGGTATAATTTATTCATTCAATGACTTTCGTAATGCTTCGCACAATACTTGGTTATCATACATAGAAGGGTTTGTATGTCTGGAGAGGAATGTGTGTGTGTGTGTGTGTGTTAAAAGGAAGTGGAGAGAGAGAGAGAGAGAGAGAGAGAGAGAGAGAGAGAGAGAGAGAGAGAGAGAGAGAGAGAGAGAGAGAGAGAGAGAGAGAGAGAGAGATGAGCCACACAGCCAAATGGATGAAAATTGAGAGAGGTTCAACGTTGGGTTCATCAGTTTTCCACTCATGGGTCCAGGCTGAAAGTATAGTGTTGGTAAATTTGGAGAAAGTGATTCCTCCAAACTAATCCAGGCAAGTAAGCAAGAGGCCAGCCATCATTAGCCTATATTTGTTAATTAATCTGGTCCTGTTTCGAGGCATACTTTGGAGGAATCTGAGGCGCTTCAATGCACCAAAGAAAGTACACAGTGTCTCTCCTTAAGGGGGAAGTTTTGTGTTGGTAAATCTGGAGCAACTGAAACCTCCAAACTATTCCCAGCAACAGAACACCATTATTTTTGCTCTTCTGGTCCTGTTTCCTGGCATACTTTGGAGGAATCAAGGCACTCCAATGTACCAAAAACGAATTATCACCTTAATTAAGCACATCACGTCGTTAATTAAGGAAAGGATTATATATCATTGTTACCTCGTTACTCAATAATAAATGAACCATAATGGGAGAATCACATTGTTGTAAAGATAAGAACACTAAGTAATATATTATAACTCTATATAAATGTAATGTGATTTATATTAAGTCACTAAATGAATGTAATGTGATTTATATTAAGTCATTATAATAATCTATATGGCAACATTTACACTTCAAGGTTACCAGAGTATCGATGATTTGCTGGTGACGTCAAAGGCTGCTAGGTAAACAACAAACATAAACATGGACATCATAGAGGTCATTATCTGAAGGCCAAATTCGCTTCTTCCGCCTTATTACATAAATAGGTTGTTCCGTAATGACAGACATAAATCGATGTTAATCACCTACTTTTAATAATTTTAGTAATTCCGTAAGTAATAATGCACGACAATAATTATAATAAATACGATAACTATAATGCTACATGTCTTTAATTAACTGACAGATAGATCCCAGGTATCCGTAATAAGAGGCCTCATGACACTACCTCCGTCCAACAAGAACTAGTCACTATCCATTCTTTAACTGTCCCTTTTATTTCCATTGCTGCTTGCTGTCCCTATCCTCTCTTTAACTGTCCCTCATTTCCATTGCTGCTTGCTATCCCTTTTCTCTCTTTGACTGTCCCTCATTTCCATTGTTACTTGCTGTCCCTATCCTCTCTTTAACTGTCCCTTTTATTTCCATTGCTGCTTGCTGTTCCTTTCCTCTCTTTAACTGTCCCTCATTTCCATTGCTGCTTGCTGTCCCTATCCTCTCTTTAACTGTCCCTTTTATTTCCATTGCTGCTTGCTGTCCCTTTTCTCTCTTTAACTGTCCCTCATTTCTATTGCTGTCCCTCTTCCCTGTCTTCTTCTCCCTTGTACCGGTATCAAAATCTAGACATATTAGTGAAAGTATCATGCGTTATATAAATCAATGGAAAATAAATAATAAAAATTTTAATCAGGAGGTAGGCCCAATAGTCTAGTCTTTTACTCCTTTAAAGAAATATATGCATTATACACATGTAATTTTGCCTCAACTGTTTTCAAATGTGCGTGGGTGTTGAGCACCTATAATAAAACTGGCAATCACTACAAATTAGAGATTAGGGAACTGTTTAGAACATGTACAGTAAATTAATGTCAGTCCAATTAACCCTCACAGTGCTGGTCATAATATTTATTTTTTTTCCCTTCAGTGACACACACACACACACACACACACACACACACGCACACACACACACACACACACACACACACACACACACACACACACACACACACACACACACACACACACACACACACACACACACACACACACACACACACACACATACACACACACACACACACACATTTATGCAAAATAACCACATGAGAGCAATCATTGGAGTGACAGTAAGTACATTCGCATTTACATCATCCGACATTGTGTCTAGTCACGAGGTGTACAGCCAGAACCCGAATCCACATCCGTTGCCACAAAAGGTTTGCTTACCTGGGAAATTTTGTGTTGGTAATTCTGGAGCAACTGAATCATCCAAACTATTCCAAGCAACAGGACACCATTGTTTTTGCTCTTCTGGTCCTGTTTCCTAGCATACTTTCGAGTAATCAAGGCACTCCAATGTACCAAAAAAGAATTACCACCTTAAATATATTGCTTTGTCATTTATCTTATTCGTGTACTTTTCACCAACAAAATATGCCTCTCGGGTGAAGAGTACCTTGACTCATGTTCTTGTAGTACAATATGATAATTAATTCATATAATAATTTTTATCCCATGTCAAGCAAACTGACTTTGAAAGGTAATATAAGGAATTTTTGTTGCTGACTATACTCTCAGCTGTAGTATAAAGGACCAGAGTGTTAACCTGACACTATTGTTCATTTCTACTCTATTATTAAGGGGGAAGTAGGCTACAGTGTTGGTAAATATGGAGCAAATAATTATCGCCAAA
>JAWQEG010007408.1:0-38027 GCA_033782935.1 Petrolisthes cinctipes
TGACTGGAGGCCACCTCATCCACCAATATGCTGGTGTTGTATCTGGTAACAGTGGCAGCTATGGAATTGAACCGAAATTCAGTCGTCTGCTCGGCCGAAACAAACCCAATTATAACTTGTCAATATGCGGGTTTAACTGTTCTCTAATAAATATCATGTAAGTAAACGTATTATATTGATAATGAGTAACATGTTATAAACATTATGGACATATTACAACAACAATATTACAACACATTTATGCAAATAATGATACATTCATTCATGTGAGAAACACGATTTTCGAATACTGCATCAGTACCGAAACCAGTTTGTCTCACATGAAATTAAGCTTCAGTATTTAATTATATGTGTTGTAATACTGTGGTTAAAATATGTCCATAATGTTTATAACATGTTACTCATTATCAATATAATACGTTTACTTACATAATATTTATTAGAGAACAGTTAAACCCACATACTCACAAGTTATAATTGGGTTTGTTTCGGCCGAGCAGACGACTGAATTTCGGTTCAATTCATAGCTGCCACTGTTACCAGATACAACACCAGCATATTGGTGGATGAGGTGGCCTCCAGTCATCTGTGCGCAACAGTACATACGTGTCTGCCTCGGTGTTTGTGTATTTGTTAGTGCGGTGTGTGTATGTGTGTGTGGCGTGTGCTTGTGTGTGTATTTTTGGATGCATTTTTGTTGGGTGTACGTATGTGTTTGTATGTATGGATGTAGGTATATATAATTATGTACGAGTGCTGTTGTGTTTGTGTTTATGTTCGTAAAATGTGTGTGTGTGACTGTATTTTTCCTCGTACAATGGGTGTGTGTGTGTGCAAAAACAGAAAAGTGAAGTTGCATCTTTATGCTTTAATCTTACTTAATTGGAGAGGAAAGAGATGCATATATGTATATAAAAATTCTTGTAAAACTCTTGTGGGTGTGTACTTCACCAGGCTTAAACCCATTTTATAGTGGTTGGGATATTTTTGTAAACGGGACTAAAGACTCACGATATTCATAATTTTGGAAAGTGTATGTCATGAAAATTAAATACTTTTCGGTACCGTCTGTATGTCTGTCTGTCTGTCTGTTAGGTAGTAAGATTACGCAAAATATTATGTGCGGATAGTTAGTTTCTTTTTCCTGGTGACAAAAGTTATTGGAGATGTTGGGAACGATCTGGATGCAGGATACTTTTGTTGTTAGTGTATGAAATGTAAAAAAAATACACAGTTCCCTTAATTAATCTTGTGAACCTTTTCGTTCAGTGATATTTTTGGTTGGTGTTCCCTGTTGTTGTTAATCCTGCGTTTGATGATGTAAGTCGACCGTGCTACTTAATTAATTAAGAGAATAGTATATTTTTGGTATATTAGAGTGCTTTGATTCCTCCAAAGTATGCCAGGAAACAGGACCAGATGAACAAAAATAATAGTGTCCTGTTGTTGCTTGGAATAGTTTGAAGGAATCAGTTGGTCTAGATTTACCAACACTGTACCCCCTCCCCTCCCCCTTAACACATTATTATTTAAATTAACTAAGTGTGTTTTCAGTGACTCGTGATACATATATAATTGTAAAAAAATGTTAATGTTTGCTGAAATAATTGTATTCACACAAATACAAAATTATGTTATAATGAAAATAATAATTATGATGGGTATTATCATCTTGTTAGAAATGGAACAATGTGCATTATTTCTTAAGTTTAGGCTAAGTGAAATTCTACAGACTGATAAGGGACATTTATTATTTACCATGTATACTTGTATTTATTTTCTGGGATAATAATAACATCAGCAGTCAAAAGTATAGTAATTAAAGACGACACTGGTACTCAACGTAAACTTAAAACATAAAAATGAAAAGAAAGTCACACGAGACATTCATTATTTACCATTTATAGTGTTATTTATTTTCTGGCATAATAATAACATCAGCAGTCAAGAGTATAGTAATTAAAGACGACATTGGTACTCAACGTAAACTTAAAACATCAAATGAAAAGAAAAAGGCACACGAAACAATAAGATTTTTGTGGCCGTCGCTGACACTCTGTAAAACTATCTCAAAGTAAACTGACCCAACCAACCGAGAAAATGTTGCTCCCGTTGTCATCCCGAGTATTGACCAATCAGCGGCTTTCACTTGGCTGGACGTGGGTGGCCAATCATGAAGCTGAATTTATCATGAAGCCCAGACCACAGGAGTTATGTGTGTGTGTGTGTGTGTGTCATGGCCAGTTTGTTGTTTGTTTATGTTGCTTACGTTTTGACAGAATATTGATGTTGTTGGATAAAACGTCGTTGCTTTGATCAATTAAACTAATCTTATACTGAAGCTCCTTTATGATAATGAAATATATAATTGTTTTGAGTTGTACTGATTTTTGAAAGAGAAATATATTTGTTCATCGGCTTGCATAGACTACATTGATTATTTCGTAAAGTGGCATCGAGTAAATTTTATGTACGTACAGTATACAATAGGAGTAAGTGGTTCATTATTTATCATCCTCTCATTATCATTGTCGTTAGTGTCGCGGTAGGAAGTTTGAAACATACTCGTACACAGTAATTGGAAGGAAAAGGATTGTTTGAGTGCAATCTAGAGAGAGAGAGAGAGAGAGAGAGAGAGAGAGAGAGAGAGAGAGAGAGAGAGAGAGAGAGAGAGAGAGAGAGATTGTTTGAGTGCAATCTATAGAGAGAGAGAGAGAGAGAGAGAGAGAGAGAGAGAGAGAGAGAGAGAGAGAGAGAGAGAGAGAGAGAGAGAGAGAGAGAGAGAGAGAGAGAGAGAGAGAGAGAAACTGGAGATGGAAAAGTCTATTGTTGAGTATAATGAGTGAAGAAGTAGCTATTTACATTTATAAATTCCCCAGAAGTAAAGGTAAAGATGCGTTATACAAGGGCATAATGGCTTAACATATAATGTAATGAAGTATCAGAATGAAGAAGCAGAGATAAAAGGATGAAAGGGTGAGAAAGAGCATTAATGATAAAAGAAGAAAGATAATTTAATGAGGCAGGCAAGAAAAAACATATGATGGTGTGGATGGATAAAACGGATTAACCATGATAAAAAGGGGGAAATGATAAACAAAAAACCTAAGAGAAATTGAGGGATAATGTGCGATAAGAGGCGAGAATCAAAGAGTGAAAAATAATGAGATAACGGAGGGCGAAAACTGATAACCATTAAACCTACATGTAAGTGGAGATAACAACCTGCAGGATACACGTAATGGGTTGTTAAGGGGATCTACCACCAGAATCAGCCCAAAATTCGCGCCACCGACTGAATTTTTGCTGGGCTGATAAAATTCATCCTTTAACATCAGAAAACATATATTTGAAATATTATGGCTGAAAACCTCTTATAAATTGGTTAATTTTTATCTTTTCTCTGCCTTTTGCGCGTTAAATTGCGCGCACAGGTCCAGCGTCAGTATCATCACTACCCATATCGCTGTAAAGATTGACTTACAAATGAAATTTTACGCGAGTTCTTAGCTTATATTGAGGCAATTGGCAACTCTTCTTGTATCTGGCAGCTTGCCTCAACCGCCTCTACACGTCACGCTCCTCCCTCACACACACACACACACACACTAGGCAGGCTCAGAGTAGACACAGCAGAGACACTCAAGGGGAAGATTGTTTTTCCCGCGCTGTCAATTTCTGCCTTATTTTACCATTATTTAGGCTTACAACGGCCTTGTAAGAATTCAAGATGCCGAAAAGAAAGAAAGCCACACAGAAGAAAGCAGAGATGATGAAGAAGAGACGAAGAGAATGCCGCGAATGTCGCCCACCACCACCTGCCTCCCAAGTGCAGCCTGTCCCTGCTACTGTCGCTCCACCCCCACCACTTGACATCTCTCCTCCCGTGCATCCTTCACTTCCACCACCACCACCACACACCTTTCCCAGACCTTCAACACCACCCTCGACTACTGGCAAGCCTCAACCATCCACTTTACTGCTACCAAGACCATCTCCCTCAGCCACTGACCAGCCTCAACCCTCCACCTCGTTTAGCAGGCCACCAAGACCATCTCCCTTAGTTACTGAGCAGCCTCAACCCTCCACTTCATCTACCTCTGCTCCAACACGAGTACCGGACAAAGTCACGACACCCTACGACTTGAGGAGGAAGCTGATGAAGGACAGACAGACTGTTGTGACTGACATTGATGACAATAAAAAACAACTTCAATTTTCACTAGAGGACATCAGACGACTCTTGGACATTGCTGCTTGCACTGCCTGTTTTGCTCCTCTTTCACTCAATGCAAAAACAGACTGTCTAAGCAGCAAACTGACTGTGACCTGCACCAGCTGTGAGAATGGAGTTGTGTTACGAGACGAGACAGCAACGACTAGTACAGGAGAACTAACAACATTACAAGAAAACAACGTAAAAGCTGTTTTTGAGGCGTTGTATAATGATATTGGTGTCACAGGATTGAACAGGATTGTGTCAACCCTCGGTTATGACACTTTCAGCCAGGGTAAATTTACAAGGCATGCAAATTTTCTATATGATAGGATGAATATACATTATCCAACAATGCAGAAGGATGTGATTTCTGCTGTGTTCCGACACTATGAAAACTGTGGTATCCTTCCTGACCCGACGACTGGACTCCTTGACATAACTGTTTCATATGATGGGACATGGATGACAAGAGGACACTCTTCACATGTGGGTGTTGGGTTTGTTATTGAAATTGACACTGGCTACGTAATTGACAAGGAAGTCATCAGTAACTTCTGCCAGGTCTGTAGCATGCGGGTGAAGAAGAATTTACCAGCAACACCTGAGTGGAAGGCCAAACATGCATCCTCCTGCAACCTGAACTATACAGGAACACCAGCATCCATGGGGACAGAAGCTGCACGCCGTTTGTGGAGTCGGAGCACAGAACAACGACTGAGATATACCACTTACGTTGGGGATGGTGACTCGAGTACTTTCCAGGCAATACAGCAGCTCAGCCCCTATGATGTTCCAGTACAAAAGGAGGAATGTGTGAACCATGTGAGCAAACGACTTGGAACTCGTCTGAGAAAGCTGAAGAAGGAGCTGGTGACTACCATTACTACTAGGACTGGCAAGGAAGTGAGGAGGAGTGTTTTGAGTGGACGCGGCCAGCTGACAGACAACGCTATCAATAAAGTGACATGTTACTTTAGTAGAGCTGTACGTGGAGACGTGGATAAACCATACACATCTACTCAAGACATGAGAAAGAACATCCTGGCTTCCTATTATCATGCAGTCTCCACTGATGTCAGACCCCAGCATTCGTACTGCCCTCCCGGCCTCGACTCTTGGTGTTTTTATAGGCGGGGTGAAGCTGACAGGACCAAACCGTGCAGGAACCATAGTCAGAAACCAGGATACTTCTCCAAGATCCCATTCGAACATCGCCAGGCTATCTTGAATGTGTACACTGAACTAACGCATGATGATCTGCTGAAAAGGTGTATGAAAGGTGAAACCCAGAACAGGAATGAAAGTCTCCACTCCAAGCTTTGGATGAAGGCTGCTAAACACAAATTTGTAGGACTACGGCGAGTAAACTTTGTTGCTCAGGTTGTGATTCTTGATCACAACTTTGGTTTTGAAGAAGCCTACTTCCCTCGCCATCTGGGATTCAAGACTGCAGTCAGCAAGTCTGCAAACCTTCAGTTCCTACAAAAAGAATACTGCAGATCGGTTACCCCCAAGAAAACAGCCAGACGTAAGAAAAAGAGTGCAGCAGGCTCTTCTGACTACTGTCCTGGAGGCTTTTGAGAGGGAGAGAGAGATGTATGAATGTTTGTCTGGTAGGCAAAAAACATGAATAAAGATGAAAAATTATATAGAAAAATCCACAAACACTAAAATGAAAAAAAAAATAATAATAAAAAAATAAAAATAATAAAAAAAAACAGGGAGCATGACCTATCAGCACGCGCACGCACGCACACCAAACACACACACACACACACACACAGTCTCACGTGAGAGCACACACACACACACACACACACACACAGTCTTACGAGAAAGTACACACCAAACAGAGAGAGATAGAGATTGTATGTTCAAACACGTATGTTATCATCCTTAGGCCTACACACTCGAAGTGTTTCATCAACACACACACACACACACACACACAAACACCGACGCACGTGTAAGCACACACACACATACTGTGAATGTATTTGATGCCCCTTCCTACACCTCCTGTTCTCTACGTGCTTGCTGTTCCACCTGTCACCCGTCAAGTGTGTTCTCAAACTCGTGAAAACTTTGAAGGCCATTTTCTCACAATGTATGTTTGCGACATATAAATGCAATAGGTTCAGTAAATATTTGTTATACAAGTATAGTTCATATACCAATTGAAAGCTCGTGAAAAGTTGATTTTTTTGTCTTCGGCGATATTTCATTGTCCTTCTATTTGGCGCATAGCAATTTTTTAAATAATAAAAAAGAATTTAATTTTTTATATCGAAGTTCCAAATCATGCAATTTTATGATTAGGCACAATATCAAAATTCTGTGAAGACAAATTCAAGTACCACCATCCGAAAGTTGATCAATATTCCCAAAAAGGCCAATAAAAAAAATTGTAGGACAAAATCGATTTTTAGTAATGGTAATTTTTTTCTAACAGAAAAATTCCTAACACAAAAAATAATGGGCCAAAGTCGGTTGTGAGGTAACAGTAATCATACATCATAGTCCCCTATATGTATGCAAAGTTTCACTGAAATTGGTAGAAATTCACTGACACGTTCTAGAGTAACAAGTGGTAGTTAAGGGCCAAGTGGCATTGTTGGCAAATTGGAGGCTACCGATTCAACCAAATTGTGACGCAAAACAGTCAAAGGGCCGTGACAGTAATGAGGTGCAGTGGTGTTGTTGTTCATATTCTCCTGCCCCACAGACCCCCGGTACGCTGTGGTCGCTGTGAAAAAAATCAATATAATAAAATAAAGGAGGGGCTGGTTCTATATGCCTGGGCTATCGAAGCACATCCCAGGAAGATGGGACCAGAACTTACTGGACTAGTTTGGAGAAATTATTTGGCTCCAGTTAGCAGACAACATCACGGGATGCTTATTTATTAATTCAGTTTGGTTTGCATGTCAGTGTTTACTCAGAGGGTAATGTGCTGGGAGATGTAGTTATACGGTATATGAAAAAAAAAAATATTAGTGGGTGTCCGTTCTTTTACTGTAACGTATGAAGGAAATGTACTCGTCGAAAAAATTTCTTGTGGTTTCGTGGCTTTTAGTCTATTGACACGAGGCGGTTTCCACCGCTCGGTTTATCCCACACAACACTGTATCTAAGAGCGGTGCAGGATACTGATGGGTTTGAAGCTTCGATTCGGTGGTAGTTAAGGTTGCTGTGTCGATTAATGAGGATTGAAGATGGGATATTTTTTTTAGTGGATCTGGGTTCAGTTTGCTTATCTACAGGATCCAAGTCACTAAAGCCACGTAGGATTGATTAATGCAAGTGTGTAAATGTGAATATCTGCGAGCACTACGTCCATAGCCATCAGTATAGTACAGCCTCCATCCACTAGAGGACAGGATTGATTGATTGATATTAGGCGCCGCCTAGAGGACAGGAGAATATCTGATACAGTTGCGACTCGTGGTGTCTAACACTGTGAAACTGAACTTGGTCATTCCTCCTCCCTCCCACCCAGCTCCTTGTCTTTGTCGGTAGTGCTGGTAGAGAGAGCAGGCTTGATGAAACGTTATCGTCGTATTCATCATTCTGCCTTGCATTTATTCATGGTAAGAATACTCGTTGCAATTTTATGACATTATTATTTACATGGTTCATTAACGATTGGTCACTGATGAAACGAGAATAATTATGGAGGGCGTTAAGTTGTTGTTGTAGTAGTTCCCCAGACTGTCTGGCCGAGCAGGTCCGAGTCTGATTGACCGAAGCCGCGCAGAAAAAGTGATAGACAGGTGTGACAGCAAGCAAGAAGGAAATAGGAAGAAAGGAGGGACAGTTGAAGAAATGTAAGCTAGTGGCTGGGGCCGAAGGGGCGCCATAACCCTTAAAGTATTGCCCACATCATTACAGGCAATACCCCCCTACGTGGCAAGCACGAGGGATAAAAGGAATACAGGGATAGCTGTCTAATATCCAAAGGATAATATATATTCAGTAGTCTATCCCACTACGATGGTGAACAAAAGACAGTGCCTTAATTTAAAGGATATAATGTAACAGATATTGTAATTATATTTGTTTGTTATTACTTTTCAACTAATCACCTTCATTTTTCTTACCCTCTTCCCCCTCACCCTCGCCTCAAATCATCACATTTCTTCTCTCCTATATCCACCTACGTTAATGCAGTATGCACTTGTTTAAACCCGGGTTCTTTAAACTACGGGTCCCGAATTCCTCCAAAGTGGGTCGCAGGCTCACAAAAATAAATACATGAATAAAATAGAAAAATAATGTTCGTGACAATAAAATAAAAATGAAGTTCATACGTGAATCCACCTAACATATGTTTATAATCGAATATTCATATATTTAATTATCAATAAAACAAAATCATTGGACAACTATTAGCCTTCTTGAGAGAGAATGAGAGAGAGAGAGGGAGGGGTAGGTGAGGCAGTGTTTATAATTCTGGTTAGAATGCCTTATAATCATAATTATTACGTTTCAGTTTGTGGGCTTGTATTTTCTTAGGTTGATAATTCTGGTCATTTATAAAAGACCTTTCTGTATGGGTCGCGAGAATGATGTCATAGTAAAAACTGGGTCACGACTGAAAAAGTTTGAAGAACCCTGCTTTATACTATTGGTGATTCGATACCATTCACAGTGTATGTTTCATTCATTCCTCCTGACACACGTCTTCTCTACCTGTTCATTCGTTACCCTCCCACATTACCTCCTATATAGCCCCGCCCACATTTCTCTCCTCCTCTCCCACTAACATCCCCACCTCCCTCCAACTGCAACTGTTGCCAGATCCGACGAGGCCCAAACCAAGTCGCTGGTGGATGAAGTGTGGACCCTTGATCTATCCGGAGCTGTAGAGTGCCGGACTAATGTTCTGTCCCACAGCCAGCCACAGGGCGCCAGCCTTCTGAACCAATTCAGGCTCAGATAACAAAGCACCAGATTGAATTTCGAATTCCCCAATCATTCTGATATCCATCTGTTGATTACAACCGAAGCCTTCATCAGGTGCTTCGTTGTCCGAGCCTGAAGTGGGTCACAAGGCTGGCACATTGTGGCTAGCTGTGGGACAGAACATTAGTCCGTCACTGTACATGTGAAGTGGGTCGAGTTTTTGCAAGAGTTACATGGAACTGAATCCTTTGTCTGTTTTCTAGATGTGATGGATTTTGAGTATGTCGGACATGTGTATTTGTTAGTGGGTCCATGATTGCTTTCGATGTCTCAGGCTAGAAGTCGAGAAATGACAGCCGGAGAATCATTTTCGGTGGTGAAAAAATGCGTAGTTGTGTGAGGGGTGAGGTATTGGCCGGGTGGCATATTCCGAAACTGTTGTTAATTTCGGCACTATCTAAATTATCAGCCAATCAGGCGCCTTTCTCTCGTCATGACGTCACCTCCGATTGACGAATCACACTCTTCCAAAGGTATGACGTCATAGCGTCGTTCACTCCAACGTATGCGATTACACCAATTATTATTATTGTGCATAATAATACTAATAATGATTATTATAATACGTTATTATTATGCATAAATATCAGCCAAAGAAGTGCACTCTCGAGCATAATGTCTGATCCAGTTTTTATGCGTTATTGCCGCCATGTGCATGCGCCAGAGTTGGCAATGTAGCGCTTTTGGAGGTAGATTCGGCACTTTATAGAACAATATAGCTCTTACAATTTGGCTTTAGTGCCACTTGGCAGCTGCTTTTCTGTTTTTGTTGCGCATTTGTTGGTGGTTTTAATTATTTCAGAGTCCTGACATAATAAAGAGTAATAAATAAATAACAATCAGAAGGTTTTGTGGGACATTTATCAAAAATAGCGCTTTTGTAGCGCTTTTTGGGAGTAAGTTTAGCGCCTTAAGAAATTTCCAGTTGGCAACTCATGACCAGTTTATTTATACTACTATATACTACTATACTACTGTACAGGTGTATTATATCAATAAAGTTGGTGTGCATATCACTTTGTAACGTACAAGTAAATTATAGTATCAATTAGAATAATAGCCAGGTTGACCCTTTACGATATACAAGAATATAAATGGAAAGCTGTTAAGCAATATTTCAGTGCAAATTGCCAGGAGATTGAATAACCCCACAAAGATAAAGGACCTCGATGCTCCATGATGTTGGGTATAATCAAAGGGAGAGAGAACACAACACAGACCTTAGTTACCATCATTTATTTTCAGTCTTATCTACAATCAAAATCATCCCACCATTATTTCACGAAATAAATGAGGTACAGTAACGAGCACTAATAACTCATTAGGTGTGCTTGGAATACCTAGAAACCGTAAATAAATGGACAATAAGATCTCCATTGGAATTACAGTACTTCGTTGGTGAATTGGACTGTTGAAAGCTTCAACCAAAGTTGTATACCTTAGTGTTCGTGACTATACTGTATAATGGAAAAAATGACAGCTGTCGTAAAGGAGTGCAATGTTTTTATATATTTGTTTTTTGACGACGAGGATAAGCGCGAGTCATTAGTTAATCGGAATATATGACGTCATGACACAAGAGAAGCTCGTGAGAGGGTGATATTTCAGATAGTCACTTTTTTCACTTCAACTTAATTTTTAGTTCATTTTTTATTACACTGACACATTTTTTACTATAATGTTAATCCTACTGTACCATTATTCCGTTTGTATTCAAAGAACCAAGTAAATATGTACTGAAATTAATGAGGTATAAAGAAATAAATGACCACTTCTACCGTGAAAAAGTGCAATGTCTTATAATAATAAAAGCAAGGTATGATGTCATACCTTTCGGAGTGTGATTGGTTAATCGGAGGTGACGTCATGACGAGAGAAAGGCGGCTGATTGGCTGATATTTTAGATGGTGCCGAAATTAACAACAGTTTCGGAATATGCGGCCGGGTGACCGAAGCCGTTCCCAGGAAGTTGTTGGGGACGGGGGGAGTTTGTGACTGTTTGGCCCCCGTAGCTTGTTTCCTTGGTAGCCCTGGGAGTTGGTCCCACGAGGTAGATGCCGTCACTGCAGGACCTCATCCATAGTGTTGATACTCAATATATTATTCATGACCAAGATTGCAGTAGTTTTTGGTATTTGTTTTGAATGTTTATATTTAGTAAAAAGAAAGGGAAGCCATGATTTTGTGACACCAGACAAACCAACCTAGACCATGGATACATTCGAGACGACATACGTTACTGAGAAATTGTTCGTAACCTCACTTATTCCAAGAAAAAGATATTTAAAGAACATAAAGTGACAATAGTTAGCCTTAGAATTGGTGATAATTGTGTAAATGAAATTATAGTATTCGGGTACAGCTCTTGTAAGATTTATCATGTAATTTTATACAAGTTGAAAGAAAGTTTGTTAGGACCCCCGCAAAGGTTAAAGGAATTCGGTAATTGCCCACATACCCAATTAGTAAACAGATTAAGTTTGTTATAATACAATTGGACTAACATGTAAACAAGAATGTAGTTATTCAGAAGTTAATCAATAGAAGATAGAAATATAAACAAATATAGCCGATCTAGAGAACATTGTATTATTACGGTACTACTTTCAGTGTTGTGATGACAGCATCTGGCTGGATTGTGTGCCGACTGCCTACCAAGTCGAGTGACTCATCACGACTTGAATATCTGAAGTTACAGTACCACTCTTCAGTTTAAGATTGCTATTCCTGTTCGTCTTTTTTTTTTTTTGGCTCGTATGTTCCTTCACTTGTTCCCTCTTTCCATATTTTGTCTTATCCTTCAGCCCTTCCTCAGTTTTCTTGTCCTCTTCTCAATTCTGTGTTTTGTTTTACCTCCTCCTCCTCCTCTCTATCGCTATTGTTTCGTTTCCTCGGTCATTCCATTGTCCTCTTACTCTATATACACCTGTTTCTCCTCCTCCTGCATTCCACTCCCTTCTATTTCCCCCAGTGTCTCCGTCAAAGTTCATCTACATATATTCATTCCCCTTTTCGTGGTCGTCCATCTCTATCTTGCATATTCTTCTGTCTAATGTTTTTTCCCTGTTTTGTCAGCTCCATTTAGGGTCTCGTCGATCTTTATTTTTTCTTCATTAATTATTTTATCTCTATAGTGGTATCTTTCTATATTGTTGCTTCCTACTATCGTTTGCCTTTTGTGTTGTGAATCCCTTTTTGCCCATCCTATTGTTTTGTTAATGCATTCGTTTTCCATTGCATTATTTCCTTGTCCCCATTTCCTTTTCGTACACAAGTGTCTTTCCTAGTGTACCAGCCTTTCCAACGTAAATTTTTCCTCCCTACGATTTGTATTATAGGCCAGTGATTTTAATTATACTCCATTTTATATATCGTTTTATTTACATCTCCATAATGATTCCTTCTCTAGTGAAGACGAGGTACAAAGTCCATCTGTAGTGTATCTATATCTTCTTACAATCCTTTGCCTATCTTTTGTTAATCCATGTTTTTCTTCCTTTCCATTCAGTTTTCCTTGTCCCTACCCATTCCATTCAACTCTTTACCTTTGTTTCTCTCCTGCTCCTAGTCTACCAGCCTTTCCAACGCTAATTTTCCCTCCCTTTTCATCTTCCTAATACTGCATTTTATACATTGTATTAATTCTCGATAAATAATCGTCGTCCTTGTAATTCTTTCTCCTCCTCTAGGGAAGACGAAGCCGACGAGAGAGAGAAACTCCAGTCTGTAGTGTATCTATAGTCTATTCCAGTAATAGTAATATATTATTCAGGATATCAAACTCTTACAGTTTTCATTATGCCCATCATCGTTGCTGCTGATCCTACTTTCCTTACATATTATAATTTTAATCGCTATATTGTAACTCTTTCAGTTCCAATACTTTACAAATCCATGCAACTCTGTATATTTCAGCCATTTCTAATAAAACATCCATACACTTCTCTCCATTATTATACCTTTGCTATTCCAAACTTCTGTGTTCTCAAATACTCCAAAGAGTGTCCGGAAATCAATCACAACCAATCCCCACAAAAAAATTTATTAAAAAAAAAAATAACAAATTATCAGTGGTTTCAAATTCGTATTCGGGCATATCAAAGTAACGATATGCTACTTTAATACAACATTGTGGTCACCCATGTGCCCCCATGGAACCCTTGGGCCCCCCACGGGGCCCCCGCAGAGGCCCCAATGGGGGCCCTATAAGGGTCCATTGGGAACTGGCTGGGTGTACTTCCCCCTTGGGCCCACACCAAGGGGGAGGGGGGTCACATCTCACCAAGACAGCACCACACACACAGATACACAGCCTACACACAGCAAGGCTCACCCTCCTTAATGGTTGGTGTGTGTATAAGGAGTGTGATGTCAGCCTGGATGAGAAGCGGAGCCCCGCACCAGTACACGTGTCTGCACAATGCTAGACCACCCAACCATTATTGACTGGGTGTGATGTACTGGTGCATAGACCTCCTCTCTTGTGGCTCATCTCTTGTGGCCGCACTCCATCCACCACCTGCAATTAAATTAAACTATTAATACAAGCCTTACTCAAATCTTACTTCCTTATTCCATATCTCATCGCAAATTGGTCCCTATTCAAAAACATCCATGTTGTATACGATCATGTGGTACACGGTATTACGGCCCTTTGGTTCTTCTGTGGAGCCATTGTACCGGTACCACGCCATCGTATACACCACGAACGTTCTTCAATATAGCCCATTCTCTCTAACTGTTAACAATTTCACATCTATGAACATACCTGGCTACACTGCTTACTTCCTTGCCAGTCCAGTAATAGGTTGACACGTGGTAAGCCGCCTCTGCCGCCACCAACCAGCCACCGGCACAATAAACCAACACCAGACTCTTTGCTGCCTGGAACTATAAACAAATTAGTATGGGCCTTACAATAATTCACTTCAGTATATTGATTCTTTATGTGGCATAATACCAAGGCTCTATACAGACTAAATAGTATTATTCATTGTTCACACATAATTATGGAGTATTAATTTTATAAACAAAAACTATCAACAATTTCAAGCGAACTATTTGCCACTAAAACGGACATACAAACTGAAAATAGTTAAGCATATTATAAATTTATTTAATATAACAGTAGCATCAGAACCTAAACAACCTTGTGTCGCATAAATAATGAATGAAAATCTTATGGAACTATGAATTGAAGGGGGAAAAGGCATGAACATCACAATGTTACATACTGAACTAAATGACATAATAGGTAAAGGATTCTCATAACTGGTGTGTTGAAGAATAAAAGACTCCCTGAGGATATTGGAAACTGACATGACCACTACAAGAGAACAATGTAACTACCAATTGGCCGGAGGTACGACACTGGGGAAAATCCATTACAATAAACATTAGGTTGGGCTGACCTGAACCCGGCATCTCCAATTACCAGAGTGGGGCGTGTGATAAGGAATAGATTGGAATACAAACAACCACTATATATGGGACACAAATGAATGGAACAGAAAGGAATATGACAGTAATGGGACAGAAACTACGCAATAGCATTAAGGGAGGTGGCAGAGTGGTTAGTGTACTGGACTCTTAATCTAACGGTCGGGAGATAGTTTCTTCTCAGGTAAGAGCCTGAGAATATATACTAACTATAAGGCCACCGAACTAGTAACACACCCTTACCATAACAGCTGTACTATTCGGGAATTACCCTCACTTTCCTCCCTCTGTGGCTGGTTCCCAATTCGGAAGTCGTGACGTGTGTATGTGCGAGTACCACTTGACCTGGCCCACGGTAACGGGCTGGATGAAGCCTATGTCCAGTGTTTGAAAAAAAAAAAATATTAGAACTTGAACTGCAACGCCACCATCACCTGCAATGACGATCAACATTACTTTATGCCTTCCACAACCAATAATATACAGTATATACAGAGTGCCCCTGAAATGTGTGCCAAAAAATCAGGGTGTGTATTCCTGTTACATAATTGAATGTAAATTAACACAAAATTCTCATTGCTTTTATACGGATTTCACCTTAAACGTCTGCTAGTAATATATTTAAATCTACGGATTGTACCATAATTTTTCACACTAATTAATGAACGATCATAAACTCGTACGAAAGGCAGCAAACTTAAAAACTTAGTTACAAATGTGCCTAAACCTTTTGTCAATCCACAGGCAATGCTTCAGAGAGCTCAAGTTACTTTTTCAATCAATGTATGGGCAGGTATCATTGGTGACCATTTCATTGCTCCATACCTTCTACCTAAATGCCTCAAACAGTTCCTTAAATGACGACAAAGGATATTTGAACCAACACAATAATCATGTATAATTTCAATATCCAGGGTAAATTAGTAAAATACTCTGGGTTTTCATTTTACGAGACTGAAGCTTATATTAACATATTGTACTTAGGACTTGCCTGATGTGGCGACATGACTTTTGCCTCAGACTGTACACACGGAAATCCAAACAGAGCCTTCACATCCTCCAACTCTACCTCAACACACCTAATGCCTGGCTCACCACAAACACTTTAAATAAAACCAACCAAGTCCACCGTCACCCTTCTCACCAACTAGAACGCTGAACACCGCTACACACCACATCTCAACATAAACAACACCATAAATACTTGCCTAAACAAACAACGCATCTGTGTCATTCAAACTTATCAATCACCACAAACAAATGCATGCAAACTCTTCATGCAATCACATCACTTGCCAGCACAACATATAGGCACAGAGATACAACTAATTTATTTACATTAATGCGTACACAAAAACAGTCAAGGATAGCATACCGTTAAAAAACCGACGTTCAGCACAAAACTTAAATCCCAAGTGGTGGATTAATGAGATAGCCGACTGTTTACCCCCCAAAAAAAACGCCCATAATAGATTAAAAATAACACGACACTGACGAGCGCCCCAAGTTTACAGACTTACGAAGAAAAGCCAAAAAGTTAATCAAACAGAGTAAAAAGACCATATAAAAACGCGTTGCAAATCAAAGTAAGACTAACTCGAAAGGTTCTACTGTTATATTCGGCATAAAGTTCTCACGTCAACTATCGGATCACTACTTTACGAGAATGGAGACTTTACCACAGACGAAGAGCGAATGAGTAGTATCCTCAACACATTCTTTGCATCCGTCTTCACTACAGAAAACCCGAATGATAAACCAGCAGAAACGGTCCAAAACGAAACCAAGGTATTAAGTAATATCAGCGTAACAGAAATGGACACGTAATAACAATTATTGAAACATTACACGTAAATAACTCACCTGGGCCAGACACTATCTCCCCTCGCGTATTAAAGGAAGCAAAAATCGAAATACTTAAACCGGACTCTGCTCTTTAATTATTCTGTACACTGGAATAATCACGAATGGCAGCCCTATATCGTAACACCAATATTTACAAAAGCCGGCCTATTAGACTTCTTAAATTACATTTTCAACGAATATGATAAGAGTAAAGCAGTAGACATAATTTATCTACATTTCCAAAACGCCTTTCACAAAGTTACCCATAAACGATTAATAACTACATTAAAATTACACAGAATCCAAGGCAATACAGTCAGATGGATAGAAAACTGCCTAAGCAACCGAAAACAACGCGTGCTAATAAATGGAAAATCATCTTGTTGGACTGGCGTTACAAGCAGAGTGCCACAGGGGTCACTTCTAGGGCCAATTCTATTTCTAGTTTACATAAACGACATAGACAAAGGCCTCTCATGCATAATGTCGAAGTTTGCCGATGACACCAAAATTGCAAATACAGTACTCACTAACGCACAGACTAAAGAAATGGAAGATAATCTCGATAAATTGTCAAATTGGGCGAAAACTTGCCAAACGTCCTTTCAAATGCAGATAAATGTAAAGTGCTCCACATCGGACATCATAACGTAGCAGCAAACTACTCGTTGAATGGTAATCAACTCAGAAGCATGCATCGAGAGACAGACTTAGGGGTAACAGTATCAAGTAACCTAAAACCAAGTCAGCAGTGTACGGAAGTAATTAAGAAAGCAAATTAAACTATTGGCTTTATTGGCAGAGCATTCGAGTAGAAGTCTAAAGACACAATCCTTACCTTGTATAATTCCTTGGTCCGTACCCTTATGGAGTATTGTGTTCAAGCCTGGTGCCCTTACTACTAGAAACATAGCAAAATTGGAACGAGTCCAACGTAGGGTTACTAAAATTATACAAAGTCTAAGAAACAAAACATACGAGGAGCGACTAAGTGAACTAAATCTATTCCCATTAATACAACGTACATTAACAGGCGACTTAATTAATCCAGGTATTTAAAATAATCAAAGGCATAGATAATATGGACTGCAGTAAATATTTCACTATCGACCAATCAAACTACACGAGAGGAAACTGTTACAAAATCATAGCTAAATCTTTTAACCCACACGAATCCAAACATTTCTTTTTTAACAGTCGTCAACTTATGGAATGGGCTTCCGCGTAACGTAATAGACTAACCCTAGACAGCTTCAAACGTCGATTAGATAAACAAGTTTCGTATAATCCCCGACTTACAATGTTTACTAATGAATAATTTTGCCCATTACAAGTGGCAAGTTAGCCAAATTTCACCTACTTTCTATCTTTCCTATAACATTTCCTTGGAGTATTTCTGCCAACCCCACAAGGTTCCGACTTCTGACAGTATTTCCTGTACGGCTCAGGCCTGAGGGAGGGGAGAGCGCTTTCTACATTGCTATCCTTATCTACGACTATCACTGGGGAGTAATTCATTCTCTACCAGTAACCTTCAAATCAGGTCACCTCGTGTGGACCGTAAGGTCTGTGTTTCTATGCAACTATCTAACAATATATCCCATCAGTGATGGATTATACATTCTCTCAATAGCCCTCAAACCTCACAGATTCATCTCAACACTATTCAGACCATACAAAATAGAGCCCTAAAAATATTGACAGGCTGCACAGCTACAGACCACTTACAACATGAAACCAAAGTCTTTAAGATCAAGGATCACCTTTACACCAGAGCCACACAAACACTTGCTGCAGCCTCCACAAACCCAATCCACTACACAGCAAATCACCCACACATGCCAAGGAACCTCAAAACAACATCCAGTACACGAAACCATACACATACCATCATCTCTTACACCCTGCCCACAGCTAAAACATTCTCCAGAAACATTTACACTCACATCAATCACCAATCCATCCAAACACTCCAGAACAACACTCTGCTGCTTGCACGACCTCCCGACATCCACCCTTTTAAATCCTCGCTTCCCCGTAACGACATTTTATTTGCAAATACCCCCTAAGGGATCACTTATATGAACGATTAACTATTAACGTAAACGTTGACGACAATCCCATTTCTTATGATAACCACCACCATTTTAAAATTTTCCAAATGGTAATTACTTCAATAGGCATAAAGTGAAAAATAAGCACTTACTCTTGAAGATCAGACCAAGAGACTTCCATCCAACACAATAGTCAGGTTCCTCAGTCCTAGATGCGATGCACGATAATTCATGGTAGCGATAATGTCCATCACACAGACCATTCATAACACAGGAACGAATTCCAACCATGAACACCAAGACCCTGTTCTGTAGGTGATAAGTTTTCCAATACTATTTCATCTTGCAAAGCACTTTTTTTCAGAAATTGTATCCCTGTATTGTTTAATTTTTATATATTTTTTTTTCCAGACACTGTACATCAACTTCTAAAACGTTTTTTCCAACACTGCATCACATTATCAAGAAAATTTTTGCTGACCCTATGAATCAGATTATGAAGCACTTTACAGAGGCCAACATCAGCCAACACACAAGCACATGTCATAACTTTAGACTTGACAGCCACATGAGGATGCATATTAAAGCGAATTCGAGAAACATCTTACTTTCCTTCTAGTTGAGAGCCGGATTGAATTCCTTTAATTTTAAATTCATGACTGCAAACTTTCATTTTAACAAATATAACCATAAGTACATGAAAACAGTTTATGAAGCTTCGTTCCTCGTACTACGCTCAAACCTTTCATACACAAATGTACCATCGAGGGTCTTACGTACGTTCGTTCGTTCGTCAGACGATTGGGACCTGACCGTCGATTTGTGTATCACCGAGAACAGTTAAGGAGGAATCACACTAGCTCCGCGTACGAGGTTTTCTTGGAACTGGCGGAATAAAGATCTGTGAACGAGCAACCGCAGCAGCATTCACGGGACAAAGTTGTAATGTATATCTAGCCAAGACAGTTCCGCGTATGCAGAACAAAGTCATTAAATAATTTAGTTATATAAATTTATTCTAAGTAAAAAGGGTGGATTAATATAATTTTTTTTTTATATAAATATTTTTAAATAAAAAACACGAAGTACAAAATAACAAGTCGTTATTTTACTGTGTTTACAACCCGTAAAGATGGGTGCACGTGTACTTTTCATTGTATGAAAACATGGACAACAAATCAAGCTCACGGTAGTTTTTCCTATTTTCTTCAAAAATATTAGTTACAAGGGCCAATGCAGCCACAAACTGATCATCCACAAGATCCATGTTGTTTACGTTTTGTCGTGCTTTGACTTATCTGCTATGCAGTGTTCAGTGTTCTACATACAAAGAACTAGCCCGCGGTAGTGCGATAGCTACTGCCCCATCCGTTCTGGTATCTTTTTCCGCCAGTTCCACAAAAACCTTGTACGCAGTGCTAGTGTGATACTCACCCCCTTAACAACACAACCACTGCACCTTGAAACACTCGCTCGAGAAAACCAAGTCCCACTAAGCAAACATTTAGAACAAAAAAAAAGGCAATCATTAGAAACATTAAATTTAGTTCCGTTCATAACCACGAATCGAGCAACATTTTTACTTTCACAAAATATTACAGAATACGTCAACCGCACAAACAGAACAAACCACGCCACACGCCTGGAGAACCGGACTCTTCCACCGCCAAGAAGACACTAAACCACTACTGCCAATCCACTTCCCTCATCACCTCCGTTCCTGCGCTTTTTTACTTCCTATGAAACGAAGTCCACGACAAACTACACTTTGAAATAGCCTCGTGGAGCTTCAAATTAGCTTCGAAACACCACCAACGAGACACTTAACATTGACGTCTTCATATTACTACCAATGATTTGAGTATATATATATATATATATATATATATATATATATATATATATATATATATATATATATATATCAAACTATTTTGGTATAGTACACTTATACTGATGTTAATTAAATAGTTCATGTTACTACTGAATGTTTCGTAAATTTCTACTGTTCCATAAACCCTAATAATACCACCTACACTTTTTAATACCACCTACAATTTATATTACCATCTACACTTAATAATTCCACTTACTATGACTCAAATTTATAATACCACTTACTGTGACTCATAATAAACATTTGATAATTCCACCTACTGTAACTCATCACAAACATTTAATAATACAACTTACTGTGACTCATAAAATCAGCTGGTTTATAACTCATCCAAATCGACTCCTCCCAACCCCCTCATATTTCTCACCTTTATCTATTTCTTCTCATCCCTCCATGTCCACCATTATTTTCAACTGTCGATCGGAAATGTTAATAATCTCTTTGATGCAAATAACAATACCCAAGGGCTAATTATTATGGACAAAACAACTGATGAACGTTTTGTAATAATGACACTTGAGAGATTCTGTGTTGTGAACTAGCGGCTGAGCAGTGAATGAGTAGTATGAATCTGTAAGGTTTAAAGTGCCTCACAACACAGACAAATGAGACTGAGTGAGTGATGTAGGTTCAGAAATGGAAGGTGTAGTTTTGCACACACGCTGCTTCGTTTCACCAGGCATACACTACTATACGTTTCAGCGCCGGACAGACGGTGTTTTTCGTAAATATCTCTTAAACGAATCGTTGTATCAATATAATATTTCAGCACACTGTCTTTAACACCCGGGCGTAATTTATGGCTGACATACCATATTACTATATGTGTTATGTTAGGAGTTTACTGAGTGATATTAAGCCTAATCCAGTCATCATATCTAAGGCGTTATAGAGAATCGGACGAGTGTGGGGTACTCGTGTAACCCCTCTACCAACACCCCGAAATCCCCCCACACCATTCCTTCCTTCCCTACCCCAATATCTCATTATCCCCCTCCCCGTTTCACTCTTCACCCCCCCCTATTTACACCATCCCTCTTCCATTTTTTATTTTTTTTATGACAGTATGTATATACGTATCGTTCATTAGTAATATTGTTTAATACAGTTACCGTTGTGTGTGGACATGAAAACCAGAGTGGGTCAAACGACCATTAAAGCAATAGCTAATCCCGTTGTTAATGGCCGTATAGCCGGATAATAACCCACGTGTCTAAGGCCACCAGAAAAATTATTAATTTTGGTTTTGGGCAACCAAATATAATCGTTCATTGTTGCTTCATGTGTTCTTTACCTTTTTAAATAACCAATTTATGCCTTAATTGAATATTCACAGTCTCCCGTATCCCCTCCTCTTCTCTCTGAGGTATGAGGTACCCAACAGTCCGAGGCTATGACTCAAGTAGTGACAGGGTAGAAATCATTGACTGCCGAGGCGCACCTATTAGCAACAATGTTGTCCATTTGCCCCCGTGGATGCAGGACAGAGTTTGTTCTTCGTCTTGCCACATTGTACAAACGTGAAAGCCAGTGATGATGAAGACGACGTTTTCCTTGACAATGATTGTGAATAAATTTTGTTTTATCATGTTTGCAGCATTAAATCCTACACTATTATATATATATATATATATATATATATATATATATATATATATATATATATATATATATATATATATATATATATATATATATATATATATATATATATATATATATATATATATATGTGTAATTTGGTGATAATATAAATATAAAAGGGACAAGTCAACAAAATAACATTATATTAACTGGACCAAGTTGACATTTTATAATGAATAAGTACACAGTATCTAATAACTTTTCCTAGAATGTCCAGACCACAGGTAATGCCAGTACATCGTGTTCAATTGCATGGTTGACCATAAGGACTGCAAACATGGACCTTCTACGTACTACATGTATGTAAACATGCTGTTGTACAGTAATTATCTAAGTGAAATGCGTCTTGCCTCTATAGAATTGTACTGCACCATACTCTTAGTTAATAATCATATCTATACATATACATCTACATAACATTCTAATATATAATATAGTGATGGAAGAAATAGGGAGGGCCACGAGTGATGAGGGAGGCGAGGAGCTAGGGGGAGAAGAGGAGGGAGGGGTGAGAAGGGGGGGATGTAGTTGTGGTTAGGAATGGTTTGGGAGGGTGTTGGGGGGGCCACACTTTCCTTCGAAAGCGTCAATATGACTGGCAAGCTTTGTGCTATTTTTCACGAGTAAACTCCTCGCATAACACATATAGGAATATGGTATGTCAGCCATAAATTACGCCCGGGTGTTAAAGATAGTGTGTTGAAATATTATATTGATACAACGATTCGTTTAGGAGATATTTGCGAAAAACACCGTCTGTCCGGCGCTGAAACGGATAGTAAGTGTTTCAACGTACTGTACTGTACTTTCTGCCTTACCTTGTCATTTGTAATTGATTAGTGTTCTAGTAATATGATCCGATAACGTTAAATTAAATATTTCCAATTCAGACTTTGACTGGTGAAAACTGTTACTTGGTTTATTATACGAATATCTTTATTAGTGTATCACTTTAAACTAAGTATTTTAAAATATTTATTATAAGTACATTACTCAATTCCTTAACCAATTCGGTGACCTTTAGGACCGCTTGAGTATGGGTAACCTGTACAAGTTTATATCATTGTAAATTAAAACTCTGTACTTAGTATTAGAGCACCATACAGTAATGGTTGTCTACAATTTTCGTTGAAGATAAATTATTTTTAGCCTACTTAACGAGGCATAATGTTTTAATTTTGGTTTAATAATCGAAAAGTTTCACATTGTTGTGTACTTTCCAGGTTTGATGGCGGGGTTATTCTGGTGAGCTGGCCATTCAAGAGTGCTACACAGCCCATTTCATTACCCACCCTACATTTCAACTGTACCTACTGACCGTCCCAGATGTCCTGACGCTGTCGTTCCTGCCTTAGTAGTGTGTAACCTACCAAGATGGTTGTTAGGTTTATGAAGATAAAGAAGCACTACTATACGTTTCAGCGCCGGACAGACGGTGTTTTTCGTAAATATCTCTTAAACGAATCGTTGTATCAATATAATATTTCAGCACACTGTCTTTAACACCTGGGCGTAATTTATGGCTGACATGCCATATTACTATATGTGTTATGTTAGGAGTTTACTGAGTGATATTAAGCCTAATCCAGTCATCATATCTAATTCGTTATAGAGAATCGGACGAGTGTGGGGTACTCGTGTAACCCCTCCACCAACACCCCGAAATCCCCCCACACCATTCCTTTCTTCCCTACCCCAATATCTCATTATCCCCCTCCCCGTTTCACTCTTCACCCCCCTATTTACACCATCCCCCTTCCATTTTTTATTTTTTTTATGACAGTATGTATATACGTATCGTTCATTAGTAATATTGTTTAATACAGTTACCGTTGTGTGTGGACATGAAACCCAGAGTGGGTCAAACGACCATTAAAGCAATAGCTAATCCCGTTGTTAATGGCCGTATAGCCGGATAATAACCCACGTGTCTAAGGCCACCAGAAAAATTATTAATTTTGGTTTTGGGCAACCAAATATAATCGTTCATGGTTGCTTCATGTGTTCTTTACCTTTTTAAATAACCAATTTATGCCTTAATTGAATATTCACAGTATCCCGTATCCCCTCCACCTCTCTCTGAGGTATGAGGTACCCAACAGTCCGAGGCTATGACTCAAGTAGTGACAGGGTAGAAATCATTGACTGCCGAGGCGCACCTATTAGCAACAATGTTGTCCATTTGCCCCCGTGGATGCAGGACAGAGTTTGTTCTTCGTCTTGCCACATTGTACAAACGTGGAAGCCAGTGATGATGAAGACGATGACGTTTTCCTTGACAGTGATTGTGAATAAATTTTGTTTTATCATGTTTGCATCATTAAATCCTACACTATTTTATATATATATATATATATATATATATATATATATATATATATATATATATATATATATATATATATATATATATATATATATATATATATATATATATATATATATATATATATATATATATATATATGTGTAATTTGGTGATAATATAAATATAAAAGGGACAAGTCAACAAAATAACATTATATTAACTGGACCAAGTTGACATTTTATAATGAATAGGTACACTGTATCTAATAACTTTTCCTAGAAGGTCCAGACCACAGATAATGCCAGTACATCGTGTTCAATTGCATGGTTGACCATAAGGACTGCTAACATGGACCTTCTACATACTACATGTATGTAAACATGCTGTTGTACAGTAATTATCAAAGTGAAATACGTCTTGCCTCTATAGAATTGTACTGTACCATACTCTTAGTTAATAATCATATCTATACATATACATCTACATAACATTCTAATATATAATACAGTGATGGAAGAAATAGGGAGGGACACGAGTGATGAGGGAGGCGAGGAGCTAGGGGGAGAAGAGGAGGGAGGGGTGAGAAGGGGGGGATGTAGTTGTGGTTAGGAATGGTTTGGGAGGGTGTTGGAGGGGCCACACTTTCCTTCGAATGCGTCAATATGACTGGCTAGCTTTGTGCTATTTTTCACGAGTAAACTCCTCGCATATCATATATAGGAATATGGTATGTCAGCCATAAATTACGCCCGGGTGTTAAAGATAGTGTGTTGAAATATTATATTGATACAACGATTCGTTTAGGAGATATTTGCGAAAAACAGCGTCTGTCCGGCGCTGAAACGGATAGTAGGTTGCCTCAGTCTATTACTGAACTTGATTATTTATCCTGGCCTATAAATATTACAATGCTATACCACAACACTGATCTGCCTCTATTACTGCTCCTTGTGTAGGTGGCAGTCTCGTTGGTTTTTTTAAATGTCATGTACAGCCATGGCTGATAGTGCTGGACCAGGGTCCAAGGAGTGTTGGAGATCAACTTGAGTTCGAAAAGTGAGTCTTCTAAACCTCTCTCAACGTTGCCAATGGTTTGGAAAATTCACTTGTTCGAACTCTGTTCAGTTGCCCTCCAACACTCCTTCACCATCAGCCATGGCTGTACAAAACAGTTGGAATCACATGTAAATGGTAAAATAAAAACCAATGCTTGTCTGCTCGTTTTTAACCCCTGTGAGAAATACATAAATATGAAATTAAATTTAGTTTCTCATTTATTTTAAATATGGAATCTAACTTGTATCGCAATGTTTAACTTTTCTTGTAATATTACAGTATTCGTTCTCTGCCTAATGTCTATACCTCTAAAGTATTCCATATCCAGGCACATAAATGAGTGTCAACTGATATAAATTGGAAAACAAAATATTCAATTGATACTTTTAGTAAAAAGGAAGGGAAGCCATGATTTTGTGTCACGAGATAAACCAACCTAACCACCTGGACCATGGATACATTGGAGACCTACCTTACTGAAATTTTTTTCGTATCCTCACTTATTCCAAAAGATATTTAGAGAACATAAAGTGACACAATAGTTAGCCTCAGAATTGTCTATCATATCTATTGACTACCATATCCGTAACAAAACTTTTGTTACGGATACGGCGTAAGATGGTAGTGATAATTGTGTAAATAAAATTGTAATGACATTGACAGTATTGTGTGTTAATGTTTTTCGGGTAGAGCTCTTGTAAGAATTATCATTATTTTATTACGCACCCGGCCATGATGAGGGTTGGTGGCTGGCTGTGATCAGTGTTGCCAGGTCTGCTTGACGAAATTTCCCTAACTTCACCTTTAAAATTTCCCTCGTTTACCTCAATAATTAATTCCCTGTTTACTCTTGAACATTGATGAGGTTCTTTTTGGTATTTCATCTGGTTGAAATTTTCCTGTTTTAGTTTTGAGCAATCTTTATATAATAATGGACTTCAAAATTCCCTAAAACAGAAACATTTCCCTGCACCTGGCAACACTGGGCTGACTGGCTGTTTGGCTGGGTGAGTGAAGTTTCCGCCAAAATTTCAGAAAATAGCCCAAATCTGCCACATAGAAGGTTGAACACTATCCATTCATTTGGGTTGATGTATGCGAGTTGTATATTTTTTTGTGTAGTAGGTTATATATGTATGGCGTAAAATTATTCCTATCTGGGCATAAGTATTGTATCAGGAAGCATTTTAACTTGTGAGTGGCAAGAATTTTATACCTACACAATTATTTTAACTAGCTAAACTTGGCTAGATATTAACATCCCTGTGTATTGAAGGTTCGTTGGCCACCAACAAACGCCACAATATTTGCTACATATTTCCTATTTTTATGCATGTCAAGATTATACTTTCATCCACTAGATATTTGTTATTCACACACACCCAAAAATGAAAAGAAAAGACCATTGTATACAGGGTGTATCACGACGTAAAGCATTAACTTACACCAGAGATATAAAATATAATTTTGAGTATATTTTGTTCTATAAAGTATGCTGTGTGTGATCTCAGTAAAGTACAATCAGTACTGATAAAAACTATTTTAACTTGTGTTGTCAAATGGTGGTGAGCTTCGGAAAGAGTGGAAGCCTCTGAGAAGGCATACAGACTGATATAATCTTAGAATATTAATAACTACAGGTAAGGAACTTTAGTTTTTTATATCCAATGCTATGACCTCCGAAATTGATGGCAAATACATCTGAATTTGTTTAGTTTATAGTTCTTTGCTTGTTAGTACAACTACTCCTCCTCCTTGTGTATTTCCTCCATATGTTGTAGTTTTTTAAGTAGTACCGTCTTTTATGTTTACTGTATATTAAATTTCGCCTCTCTCTCTCTCTCTCTCTCTCTCTCTCTCTCTCTCTCTCTCTCTCTCTCTCTCTCTCTCTCTCTCTCTCTCTCTCTCTCTCTCTCTCTCTCTCTCTCTCTCGTAAGTATCAAGTGGCTATCGTAATAGAAACGGGTAGTGCAATAATTAAATATACCTTAAACTTAATATAAATATGTACCTGGTCCTCATTAGTATTAATAAATGTTTTTGAATCATACAATATACAAGTATACATATATTTTAGCTGAATATGACGTAAAAATGGCATGCATTCAAATTTATTACCTCTACTTTGAGAGGTGGAATTATACACAATTTTGGTAAGGTTTTTCAGTGTCGCCATTCACCTAAAGTCTAGACAGTTATAACATGATGTACTTTTTACACAATACCATAATCCCAACAATTATTTATAAAGTACGCTTCGTACAAACAGGTAAAAGTGTTGTTGGTAATACGATAGGAGATGGAGCCTGAGCGTCAAGGGGCGGAGCCTGTTTATACTAGAATCGACTTCAGGAATATGCGTCCCGTACCTCGTTAGTGAATCGCACCCTTTAAGGCTCTCTAAGTGCGTTAGTGATTTTGGCCCTTGGCTCTCTTTGTATTTTCTCTCTTTGTATTTTCTTTGTTTGTACTTGTTCTGTTTGTACTTCGTGACTGTACTGACAACACGACTCCTCTCAATACTATTCAATTATATCCTCTGAGACACGACACACTCAGTCTAGATCCAAGGCACTCACTCCTCAGCCGCTGACGGGGAGTTCCTGCTTCAGAGTTTGTAGCAACTTTGTCTGGTCCTCGAGAGTCAGAGAGTGCTAAGTGTTTCCAATTGAACTGGGACTGTGACTGTCTGTTCCTAAGCACCCTCGTAGTTCTTGAGGTTATCAAGATGAATGTACGTGTAGTGGTATTTCATGTTGTGCTCCATATTTTGTTTTTGTATAGCGACAAGTGTAGCACTGGTAAGCATAAGAATAAATTGATTGCTTTGGTTACTCACACCCGGTATCAGTGTGTCAAATCTAGCGGTGCAGCACCTGTCTTGAATACCATAACAATACACTTCACATCTTGCTAAAATATGAGAGCTGATGACGGTTTTGGTGCAAATATAAATACATATAAATATACACAATATCATATATTATATACATACAGACATGCAATATACACTCATTAAATACTGATAAATGAGTATGTATTGAAGGCATCAGGAAATATGTAGCAAACTGCAGTCACTGTTTACGTTTGAGCAACTCTAATTGGTCAATTAGTTAATATAGTGTTCAGTAGATCTGAAATTTCCCTTTGTAATGTTCATTTGTTTCATAATGGCGTTTATGAGTATATCACTTTGAAACTAATAATGATGTTGCTTTTCATTTAGCTTGCCAATTTGGTCTTGCAGTGATGCTAAAATTGCACACGTTAAAAACAATGAATATCTAATTTGCATACCGGCTTTTGATCACTTGTCATTGCTGATAACGGAGGCAAAATATGAATAGTATTTGCATTCTATCAAAGAAGGTGACTGTTGATATGTTTTTACTTAATTAGTACACCATTCATAGCACTTGCAATCATGGAGTGGAACCTTGTATATATAACTGGTGCATGGCGAGACAGACTGACAAACAGACAGACAGACAAACCGTGTAAATCAACGCTGGCTAACGATTAACTCAGGGAAGGATAACTCATCACCTCTTTTACTCCAACCTGACCTCAGCGTTAAGGACCCTGTGAACGTGTATGAGAATTGGACGCTTCTGATTCCTCCTGACTATGCCACCAAACAAACTCCTTCCATACAGGCGGTGTTTCGTGGCTATATTTGAAGGACTCATTTACCTCCAATTTCCTGACTACATCCTATATTTAATCTTGTCGAGAGAAGACAGAATTCACTACAGCTTAGTCTCCCAATATGAAGAAGAATGACTCAAGGGTTTAATAACGTAAACAATGTCCAATAATCACAAGAATATCACCTGGGAAGGAAAAGGAAATAAGGGAGAAAGAGAAGAAAAGAAGGAGGAAAGGGAAGGTGGTTAAAAAAAAGGGAGAAAGAATAAGAGTGAGAGGAAGAACGAAGTAGGAGGAAGAGGAGAATAAGAGTGAGAGGAAGAACGAAGTAGGAGGAAGAGGAGGCGAGGGAGGATGATAAAATGAGAGAAAATGAGTAAGATGAAGAGAAGGAAATAAAAGAAGGAAGAGAAGGGAAGGAGGAGGAAAGTCAAGGTTAAGAGAAAAGGGAGGCTGGGAGAGGTCGGAGGAAGAATTGAATACAGCACTGTAACCTGGAGGGAAAGATAGGAGAGGGAAGGGGAAGGATGGAGGAAGAGGAAAATAGCTTAGAAAAAAGAAGAGATGAAGCAAGAGAAGAGCTGGAGGAAGAGAGTAACAGAGCAATAAAATAGAGAAAGTTGAAGGAAAAGGAAAATAACTTATAGGAATGGAGAGGAGAAGAAAAGAGAAGAAAGAAGAGACGAATAACTTGAAGGAAACGAGGGAAGGGAATATATATGTTGAAGGAAGAGGAGAATAACTTGTAGGAAGGAGAGGGAAATGTAGGTTGAAGGGAGAGACAAACTACTTGTAGGAAAGAAAAGAAAAGGAGAGGAGAAGGAAGAAGAGGAGAATAACTTGTAGAAAGGAGAGGAGAAGGAAGAAGAGGAGAATAACTTGTAGGAAGGAGAGGAGAAGGAAGAAGAGGAGAATAACTTGTAGGAAGGAGAGGAGAAGGAAGAAGAGGAGAATAACTTGTAGGAAGGAGATGAGAAGGAAGGCTGGTGAATAGTTTAAGGATAGGGATGCATGGAGTGGGAGGGAAGGAGAGGGTATAGAAGGACAGGACAGGACAGTAACTCGAGTGTTCAGAGGCGCAGCTAATTCCAACACCATTACAGGTTAATTAGCTCCCAACACAAGCTATGTCTCTCAGCTGGCATGAAGTTAACGGGGGTGGTGGTGGTGGTGCCAACTGTGTTCCATTGGTTAGTGGTTAAGGCAGGCACTGTATACATTCGTAATCCACAATCCCTATAGCCAACCTGAGTCGAAGTCCGAGAGCTGAAGCAGACGGTTTCTAGACGACACACCACCCAAACCATCATGAAGCCTCACATTTCGAACCAATGAAGGCTTTGGGTTTAGAAGCCTGCTCCTCCAAATCTCGGGCTTCGACTCAGGTGAGCTAAAGATTGTGGAATGCGAGTGTACGTACAGTACACTCGCATTCCAAAATTTGTATCCAGGTCTTGTTGAAGTTTCGAATCATTTGACATACTAGTGAACCAATTACAACGCTTATTCTGTTTCATATATGCTTGAGTTTGCTTAATACTCGAAGCAAGCCTGGATACATATTTTGGATTGCGAGTGTACAGTACATACATACCTATATAGCTCATCCGTCTCATGGTTGTGTGTTCAAGACCAATATGTATACCTAAAAAGATGTGATAAATGGGAATGGTCAAGCTGAATGAGGAAGAAAAAGAATAAGTGAAAAAGGAAGTGAGAGAAAGACAGAGAATGGATTACTTGAGTTGAATGAAGAGGAAGAAGTAGAACAAGAAAAAGAAGAAATGATTGAAAGACAGAGGATGGACATAAAGAAAAGAAGAGAGTACAGATTAATAAATACAACATTTTTCACCAACGTAATGCAATTCGGTGCAAGTAAATCATTTCAAAAACGAATTACCAAATGATCTCCTAACCATATATTTATTTCGAAACTAGGCTGAAAAAAAAAAATAAATAAATAAATAAATAAAAGTAGTCAATTGCATCAGGGTTTTAGATGATGTGTGCATCTGTTTTAACTGTGCAATTTAAATCCCTGGGACACAAGCACAGTCAGCAATTAATGAAATATTCCACGTTCAAATGATTTTTAATAATGTTTACCGTGTTGGGAAAGGGAAATTGATTAAGTTTGGGCGCAAGTGTGTGTGTGTGTGTGTGTGTGTGTGTGTGTGTGTGTGTGTGTGTGTGTGTGTGTGTGTGTGTGTGTGGACGCAAGTGTGTGTGTGGACGCAAGTGTGTGTGTATGTGTGTGTGGACGAAAGTGTGTGTGTATGTGTGTGTGGACGCAAGTGTGTGTGTATGTGTGTGTGGACGTAAGTGTGTGTGTGTATGTGTGTGTGGACGCAAGTGTGTGTGTGTGTGTGTGTGTAATTCAACCTCATATCAATCCCATGTATCTAAACTTGTATCCCTTTCTTTCCTTCCTCCACTTCTTACACACATTTTATATTCTTTATTTTTCATCTTTACATTTTTTCCCTTCTCTCTCTTCACCTCCTCCTCCTCCTCTTCCTTGTTCCTGTGTGTTATTGCCCCTTGCCAAGTCATGATTCACGCCTCTTCCCTTCCTATCCTTCCATAATGTTCCCTCATTTTCTCTCTCTCTCTCTCTCTCTCTCTCTCTCTCTCTCTCTCTCTCTCTCTCTCTCTCTCTCTCTCTCTCTCTCTCTTTGTACTGTCATGCTGTATTGTCTCTGTCTCTCTCCCTCTCTCTGTTCTTTCTCTTTCTGGCTTTCTCTGTTTCCTTTCTGTATTTTCAGTTTCTCTCTGTTCTCTTTCTTTTTATGTATGTTCACTGTTCCTCTCTCTCTCTCTCTCTCTCTCTCTCTCTCTCTCTCTCGAGACAACCACCTTGCCGTGGTGAGAGAGCTTGTGTGATCTGTTTGAATTTTGCTAGCTATGCTGGGGGACATTTAGTCCAGTTGGGTTACCCGTGCCAGAAAGGTAGCGTTATTAGGATCCTGACTAAGAGTTGTCAATTCTTCATGTTAATATTAAGTTTCACAACTGCTCTTCAACTGTCCTAACAAAAAAAAAAAAAAAAAAAAAAATCTTCATCACTTTCGATATAAGTTTTTATTGTTAAGGACCTCACCAGCTACCTTATGCCGTGTGAGAAGGGAGGCTTTGGAACCTCCTAAAACAACGCCTTTTAACGCTCACAGGTTTCGAAAGGGCTGAGATTGAAGGGATCTCAGGCGTGTGGGGTACGAGTAATGGAGATGCCTCAGGACCCCCGTAGGTATTCTCTTAGATTAATAAGCCTGACCAGCTCCCTGTGACCGTTCTTAGGTGCCTAAAGGCTCGACTGCTCTTTGGTGAGAGAGCTTTCGTGCCTCGCTGGCTGCCAGGCCAGTAAAAGATCTCGGATTAAGTCGTGGACATTTAGTTTTACTATTTGCTTTAAGTTTGGCCGCGGATGGAGGATTAGTAGGGATTAGTAGGACGACGGTTACACTTCAAGCACCCCTGTCGAAAAATCAGAGTCCCATTTACTTAGGACTCTTGTGCTGCTCAGTTGGGAGCTGCGGCACGATTGGGGCCGTCCGACCCAGGGGAGACCTTAGGGTTGGTGTGCTTGGCTCATAAGGTTTCTGTTGGCCGAACGACCGAAAACCTTCTGGAAGTAGGCGGATGAGACTTATGCGAGACCAAATCACATTACCTTTTCTATTGTATTATTGGTCCTAAATTGAATTAGAGCGAGATGACTGGTCCATCAGCAAGAAAATTTACATGTACTACATGCAAGGTGTACCGCTGGTGTGAGGACTTCAGCGGGAGGAGTGCGAGCGACCTAGACTCCTCGAGTGTCTGCGACTTTTGCAAACTCGAGGAGAGGTTGATGAAGCACATCTCACTGCTCACGAAGGAGAACAACTCCCTAAAGGAGGAAGTTCTCCGAATGGACTCGCAGAGGTGTGACTGCCATGTGAGAGACAAGGCAGTCCAAGGAGCTTCTTCACCGGAGAGCTCCACCACAGCGGTAAAGAACAAGAAGAAGAACAAGAAGAAGAACAACAAGAAGAAGAACAACAACAACAAGAACAACAGCAATGAAGAGGGAAAAGAGACTGCAGAAGGAAAAGATACTGCAGAAAAGTGTGATGAAAAAGAGGAAGGGAATATGGAGAAGGGAGAAAAACCCAAGAAAACAGTTGAGGAGGGATTAAAAGAAAGTGAGGAATCAAATAAGAAGGAAAAGAAAATGAAGAAGAAAAAGAAGAAGAAGAAGCAACCTGGAGGAAGTGACGAGCCCGGCAGGAATTCTAAACACTCTCGGGTTCCTCACAAGGCATCTCGTGCTCCTACCAAGGAGAGGCCTGTGGATATACACATTGTAGGTGATTCCCAGGCACGAGGGCTGCAACCCCTAATGGCAGATCGCCTTCACTCTTCTGTGAAAGTGAAGTGTTTGCCAGGTTGTGGCAATGCTGACATCCGAAAGGAAGCTGAGAGGATCCAAACGTCCAGATCTGCTGTCATTGCACTCATGGTGAGTGGTAATGACATCTACCTGAGAAATGGTAGAGTAGGCATGACCGAAGGAGTCCTCTCGGATGTGCTCGGTGCAGTAGATGACTGTGGGTTAAAAACCCGCAGAAGGGTAGTTGTTGGCATGCTCCCAAGGAGAGGCCCTTTAGGGACTGCTCTGTCAAAGAACATTGCAGTAAATCAGCGCCTGGCTGATTTGTGTACTGCTGAGGGGGTGTTCTTTGTGGACCCCTACACCTCACTCTTTGGTAGAGACGACCTCTACCAGAGGGATGGCACACATCTCTCACTAAAGGGGAAAGAAGTGCTTTCCAAATTAATGGAAGACGCCGTCCGACGATGTCTCAGGAGCACTCGACCGAGCGTGGAGGAGAGCCCTCGTCGCTATGCTAGAGTGACCCCAGAGAAGACATTCGCTGAGATCCTGAAGAAGGATATCCCCAGCACTACCAAGACAATGACCAAACCGGGAAACGGAGGAGTCTAGGGAGCCCTGCAGTTGGGGGTTCCCTGAAGGTTCTATTGTTCAACGCCAGGTCCATCCGAAACAAGTTTTTGGAACTGCGGGCCCTCGTTGCGACAGAGGAACCCGAGATGGTGGCCATAACGGAGTCATGGTTGAGAACCTCAGACAGAGATCTTGAAGGGGAATTCGTGATTCCAGGCTACCAACTCTTCCACAAAGATAGAGAGGACAGAGGGGGTGGTGGTGTGCTGTTGTATGTAAAGAACTCCATCAAATCGATGGCCTGCAACATCACATCGAACCACGAGCTCCTTGGAGTTGACCTAGAAATAGGCACTGCAAAATACAGAACCCTGCTGCTTTATAGACCCCCTGGACAACTCAATGAGATGGACAGGGACCTATACCAGTTGCTGGGTGAACTAGTGGACGGCAGGGTGTGCATCCTTATGGGGGACTTCAACACACATGTTGACTGGGAAACCAGAGAGCCCTCTGCCGAGAACACACCACTCTTGGAGTTTGTAAATGATGAATTCCTCACTCAATGGGTAAGGGAGCCAACAAGAGGTGCTAACATACTCGACTTGGTCCTCACCTCAGAGGATGACATCATTCAAGACCTCTCTGTAAACGAAGAAATAGGTGGAAGCGACCACAAGCTTATAAGATTTTCAGTTAAAGTCCCTAATATGGAGTCCGTGACCCCGGTGCATAGAAAATTAGACATGGGGAGAGCGAACTTTGCAGGTCTTCGTGAAAGCGTTGCTGAAATGGAACTAGAAGAGGGAGAGAGTGCTGATGATCTGTGGAGGTCATTCTTGTCTTCCTTCATGGAACTTCAGTCGCGCTTTATTCCTCTGAAGGGAACAGGTCAGAAGTTCATTCAACCTAAGTGGTTTAATCGGGAAATCCGTAACCTACTAAGGGAGAGGAGAACTGCGTATCGTCGAGCGAAGGCATCTGGGGACTTTGACGGTCATAGAAGACTGAATCGAAACGTGAAGTCCAAAATAAGGGCGGCTAAGCGTGCTGAGGAGGTCCGTGTGGCTAGACTCTGCAAAGAGAACCCCAAGGAGTTTTTCAGTTATGTGAATGGCCGTAAACCAATCCGACGCAGGATCGGTCCCTTGGTGAATGAGGATGGAGCATTGATGCACTCTGATGCAGAAAATGCTAACCTCTTAAATGAGTATTTCTCTTCAGTGTTCTCTGAGGAGAGTGGTCCCATTCCCGAACCTTTGGACTCCTTCAGTGAGAAGTTGGAGTCAATGGTCTTCACCCAAGAAGAAATCGAGAGAAAAATAATCGAATTAAAAGCAAACAAGTCCCCCGGTCCGGATGGGTTCTTACCTAGAGTGTTGAAAGAAGTGCATGGTGAAGTATCACGGCACCTGTGCATGGTCTTCAACATGGTAATCCAGACTGGATGCGTTCCTAGAGACTGGCGTGAGGCAGAGGTGACTCCTATCTTCAAGAAGGGAGATGCTAGCCAACCGTCAAACTACAGACCCATCAGTTTAACCTCGATAGTCTGTAAACTCATGGAGAGCATCATGGTGGACAAAATAACAGCACACTTAGAATCAAATTTGCTACTGAGGGGTTCCCAGCATGGGTTCCGGCAGCACCGGTCATGCCTCACAAATCTGGTGGAATTCTTCCATTTTGTTTTCAGTGAGCATGATCGGGATAAAGCGGTCGATGTTGTCTACTTAGACTTTCAGAAAGCCTTTGATAAGGTACCCCACCGCCGCCTCCTTCGGAAAGTGCGTGCACTGGGCATAGACGGAAAAGTGGCAAATTGGATAGAGAACTGGCTAAGTGACAGACGGCAGCGGGTGGTAGTGAATGGACAGGCTTCAGAGTGGGTGCCCGTTACTAGCGGTGTTCCCCAAGGTTCTGTTCTGGGACCACTACTGTTTATCATCTATGTTAATGACGTGGATGGTGACATGGTTGCCAAGATTTCCAAATTCGCCGATGATACTAAGCTTGGTATGAATGTCGCGAAAGAAGGAAATACTACCCGCTTACAAGAAGATCTTAGGAAGATCGGGGAGTGGTCTGACACGTGGCAAATGCCATTTAACGTGAACAAATGCAAAGTTATGCATATAGGCCACAGAAACCCCCGAACAGAGTATAACCTTAAGGGCAATGCTCTCGTAAGCACTGATACTGAGAAAGACTTGGGTGTAACTATCACCAGCGACCTCAAGTTCTCAAAGCAGTGTATTGAGGCTGAGAAGAAAGCCCAAAGGATGTTAGGGTACATAAAGCGACAGTTTGGATACCGGAACAAGGAGATAGTACTTTGTCTGTACAATTCCCTTGTCCGACCGCACCTGGAGTATGCAGTCCAGTTTTGGAGTCCTTCTTACCGAAAGGATATCGCTAGATTGGAACGAGTGCAAGCCAGGGCAACCAAACTTATACCCTCTCTTAGACACAAGAGCTATAAAGAGCGGTTGGTAGAACTCGATCTGTTCTCTTTGGAAACCCGGAGACTGCGTGGTCAGCTTATCGAAGTGTTTAAAATACTACGAGGCTTTGACAATGTAGACTACAGGGACATTTTCCAACTCAGTGAGGGCACAACCAGGAATCATGGCTACAAACTTGAACTGAAGCGATACAACCGTGATCTGTGTGGTAAGTTCTTTACATACAGCATCTGCGGTACTTGGAACGCGCTTCCTGCTGATGTAGTCAACAGCAACTCTGTGGATCAGTTCAAGTCCAGATTAGACAAAGCCTTAAACCACCGTCTAGGTGTTTAAGCCGTTGTGCGAGTGTTCCTTGATGGTTTCACATGACACATTCGAGGACGGTCGCCTACTTGCGCAACTAAACCCACAGGTACCCTCTTTGTATGGATCGTAAGGTCCCCTAGGGTACTTCTTTTCCTTGTAACTCCTTGTAACTCTCTCTCTTTCTCTCTCTCTCTCTCTCTCTCTCTCTCTCTCTCTCTCTCTCTCTCTCACACACACTCTCACACTCTCACACTCTCACACTCTCACACTCTCACTCTCTCTCTCTCTCTCTCTCTCTCTCTCTCTCTCTCTCACACACTCTCACACTCTCACACTCTCACACTCTCACTCTCTCTCTCTCTCTCTCTCTCTCTCTCTCTCTCTCTCTCTCTTCCACAATGTCTCCTTTCTTTACCATCTACTTCTCTATGCTGTAAGTCCTATTTTCTCTTTGTCAATTGCCTCCTGCCTGCCTTTCTTGCTTTTCTTCTATATCCTCTCATTCTCTCTTCTCCTCCCTGCCTCCTTGCACCTTCCCCTCTCCCATTCCTCCTTCCCCTCATCCTTATTATTATTTCCCCCCTTCCTTCTTTCCTCCTTCCTTCTCTCCCTCTTATTAATCTCTTCCTCCTCCTCCTCCTTCCTCCTTCCTTCTCTCCCTCTTATCATTCCCTTCCTTCCTCCTTCCTTCCTTCCTTTCTTCTCTCCCTCTTATTATTCCCTTCCTTCTTCCTTCCTTCCTTCCCCCCATCCCTCTTGTTATTCACCCCCTTCCTTCCTTCCTTCCTTCCTTCCCCCTCTCCCTCATTTTTCTTCATTGTTGTGTGCAGGGCATGAGATGTGCTTCATATATCCAATTTGCATCACACACACACACACACACACACACACACACACACACACACACACACACACACACACCCACACACACACAGACATCCTCTTGTATATACACACACACACACACACACACACTATAACAGAAGCTAGGGAGGTAGGGAGGGGATGGAGGAGACTAGGAGGAAAGGGAGAAAAAATGAAGAACGGGGAATAAAAGCAGGAGGGAAGAAGTAAAGAGAGGAATGGAGAAGAAGAAGAAGAAGAATACATGGAAGGAAGGAATGAAGAGGGGGAGGGAAGAGAAGGGGAAGGATTGGATAAAAGAGGAGATATAAGAAAGTAAAAACTGCTTGAAATTATAGAGGAATATGAAGGGAAGGAAAGGAG
>JAWQEG010007409.1:0-10000 GCA_033782935.1 Petrolisthes cinctipes
AAGTGAGAGTTATTAGATGAGAGTGAACCAGGCAAGGATAGAGGAAATGAGAGGTGAGGGAGAGAGTTACTGAGGGTGAGAGGAGGCTAAAGGAGGAGGAGGAAGGTGTCAGAGGGAGAGGCATTACTAAGACCTATCAAGGTGAAGGAGTTTCCCATAATTAAGAGAGACAGAGACAGAGACAGAGAGAGGTGGCCCCCTTGACAAGATTATTATTAAGATGTGTTGTTGGCCTCCTAACAATAATAACCCAGAAGTCAAGATAAAATCATATTGTTCTGTGTTTTCTAATGCTGTCTTTTCCTTCGACAGAGATCGGTGTCGGTGTGTGTGTGTGTGTGTGGGACCAGAGAGGAAGGTAAGGTAAGGATGGACATATAAACACAACACAACACCCATGCAACTCAGCCCCTTTCATCTCTTTTCTACTCTTTGGTTAGGCTTTCTAGGCCAGTCACCACTATCACTACCCCCAGCCTTCCCTCAGGCAGTTCCCCTTAGGCGTGTTATTGTGTGTGTGTGTGTATGTGTGTGTGTGTGTATGTGTGTGTGTGTGTGTGTGTGTGTGTGTGTATGTGTGTGTGTGTGTGTGTGTGTGTGTGTGTGTGTGTGTAGGAGAGAGAAAAACAAGGTCAGAAAGAGAGATATATGTGTAAAATAAGAGAGAAATATAGGGTCAGAGAGAGAGAGACAGAGAGAACAGACAAACAAATAGAAAATCTAACTCACTCAGTAAATTAGAGAGAGAGAGAGAGAGAGAGAGAGAGAGAGAGAGAGAGAGAGAGAGAGAGAGAGAGAGAGAGCATGTATTGACCTTCAAGGAGTATAATTATATATTTGTTGATCTTAATATACTTGAGCATATAAATATTAGGATTCACTTGATTTGTGACTGTGAGTGTGAAAGATATGGGTGTGAAAGATAGAATGATTAATAAATAGATAGATAGATTGATTGATAGATAAACAGATTGATAGATAGTCGAAGTAAAGAGAATGAAAAACCGAAAAAATTGAGTATTATTATTATTATTATTATTATTATTATTATTATTATTATTATTATTATTATTATTATTATTATTATTATTATTATTATTATTATTGTTAACCATTTCGTTCTTATTTAGTAAATTCAGGTTTATTTGATATCTCTTTGTTGCTATTCGGACCCGAGTTGATCCCTTTTCCTCTCTTAATTAAGCTGTTTATCCTTTCCTTCTCTTTCCATCGTGCTTGCTGTCGTTCCTCTCTGTTTCCTTATCCCTTTCTTACTCTTTATATAATTCTAATGTCTATACAGCCATCATTAGTATATCTATCAATTCTTGGGTTTTTATTTTTTTATCTGTCCCGTCTTTCCTGTCCCATTTCTCAGCCAACATATCTCTCAGCCAACATATCTCTCTTGTCCATCCACACACACGTCCCTCCTCCGTCTGTATCCTTAGCAATAATATTATAGATACTTTATTCCTCTCTCTCTCTCTCTCTCTCTCTCTCTCTCTCTCTCTCTCTCTCTCTCTCTCTCTCTCTCTCTCTCTTTCACATGCACACACACACCTGTCATGTCACCTCCTATTCATATCCTTCGTATCTTTCCTCAAATCTCATCTTCCTCATCTTCCCACTTCCCTCATAATTCTCTGCGTCCCTCTCATACCATCACAATATTATCACTTAACTACATCCTTCCTCATCCTTCCTATCCTCTGTTCGCCTCAGCTCATCTCTCCCCAACCAACCACTTCACCTATCCTCTCTTCACGTCCTTGTACAACTCATAAATATTTTCCATTATCTCTCCTCCATCCATTATCCATTATCTCTCTTCACTATACATCTCTCCTATCCCTTCCACCTCTCCAATCTTCAAGTATCTCTCTATTCTTTCCAATCCCTTCCATCACTCCAATCTTCAAGTATCTCTCTCTTTACCACACCTCACATCCCTCCCATGCACCTCTCCTCTCATCACAGCGCCGGCCACATCTCAAAAAATAATAATAATTAAAAAAAAAAAAAAATCCGTCCCATCTCTCCTCTCCCAGGAATCCCAGCACCACCCCGAGTAAATAAGACCAGTGGGCAGCAGCGGAGGTCGCCAAACGCCCGCCCCCTTTGAGCTTCACCCGACTACTGTGGCATCAAGCTTAGTCGACCAGACCCAGACCTTACTAACACTGCAGCATCACTCACTGTCCCTTCCTTCCCCTCCCTAACTCCCTCCCTCCCAGCCAGCCAGCCAGTCAGCCAGCAGGAAGTTCCCAGCCCTCCCTCCCTCTGGTATCTATCCCTCCCACCCTGTGTCTGGTATATCTAACTAACTATCCCCGTCCCTCCCTCCCTATCCATCTATCTCCCTCCCTCCCTACCTATCCATCTCTCTCACTGGTTTATCTATCTATCTATCTATCTATCTCTCTCCCTATCTATCTGTCACACTGGTTTATCTATCTATCTATCTCCCTCCCTACCTATCCATTTCTCTCACTGGTTTATCTTATCTATCTGTCTCCCTATCCATCTCTCTCACTGGTTTATCTATCTATCTATCTCCCTCCCTCCCTATCCATCTCTCTTACTGGTATATTTATCTATATCTCTCCCTTCTTCCCTCAATCACTGGTATTTTCCCCCTCCCTCTCTTCCTTGTATCTCCCTCCCTCCTTCTTATTCTCCCTCCCTCACTGGTATTTTCCCCTCTCTCTCTCTCTCTCTCTTGTATCTCCCCAACCACCTCTTTCATTCTCTCCCTCTCTCTCCTTCCTTCTCCCACTAAATATCCATCCTTCCTTTTACCTCATCGTCTATCCCTCCCTTAAAATCTCCCTCCCTTAATATCATCCCCTCCCTTAATAATTATCTTTACCCAGGGTTTATGACTACGTTGCTGCTATCTTTATTTATCTCTAAGTTCGACGGTCCCAATCTGGACTTTTGTTGCCCTGAAGGAGTCTGTGTTGCTGTCAGAAAATTGGACCCTATAACGATAACATACCACTGGACTCGTTGCTTCAGTATAATCCCTGCTTTATTTTTCTTCATTTTTGTCACTTTAAGATTGTTGACTTGATCCCTGCTGGTTCCTTAATTAATCATCTGGGACTGTTGTATCTTCTCATCATTCCCCCCTTTCCAATTTAATTATTTTTTTTTTTTTTCTTTTTGCATTCTTTATTGTGTGTCCTATTTTTTCCCTCACTTCTCCACGTCTATTTCTTCCCTACCTCTCTTCCTTCCTTTACCTCTCTTCCTTCCTTTACCTCTCTTCCTTCCTTTACCTCTCTTCCTTCCTTCCCCACCCTCCTTCCTTCTCCACCCACCTTCCTTCCCCACCCACCTTCCTTCTCCGCCCACCTTCCTTCTCCACCCACTTTCCTTCCTTCCCCCCCTACACCCACCTTCCTTCTCCACCCACCTTCCTTCCCCACCCACCTTCCTTCCCCACCCACCTTCCTTCCCCACCCACCTTCCTTCCCCACCCACCTTCCTTCCCCACCCACCTTCCTTCCCCACCCACCTTCCTTTCCTTCCCATCTCCTTTCCTTCCCTTCCCCCCCTACACCCACCTTCCCCCGCCCACCCACCTTCCTTCCCACCCACCTTCCTACCCCACCCACGACCACCTTAATTCTTCACCACCTTTCCTCATTCCTCCACCAATACACCCAATCCAGTTCTGACCTCGAGAACTCCCCAGCTGACCGTCTCCCTCCTCACTCTAGTCTCCTCCTCCCGACAGAGAGAGAGAGAGAGAGAGAGAGAGAGAGAGAGAGAGAGAGAGAGAGAGAGAGAGAGAGAGAGAGAGAGAGAGAGAAGGAAAATATATATAGTAGTTTCTCGCATGAATGAAAAACCGGACTATAGTATTTAGCTAACTTCCTCCTCCTTTTTCTCCTCCTCGTCCCTCTCTCCTCCTCCTCCTCCTCCTCTTCCTGTGTATGCGTTAACAGTGGAGGAAATTGTGACGTCACTGTACCGCTCCAGGAGGCACCACCAGTGACGTCAGAGGCGGTAAGTGACTCATTCATACCATGCACTTATTACATCTCCTTATTACTAGGTTAAAGAAATTGGCTTCACACATTCTGGCATGAATGGTATTAACTAAATGAAGGAAGTGTAATGCCCTGTGGAGGTGAGGATCAGTGTGGATATGGAGGAGTATATGGTGGTGGATAGGGAGACACCTGGCAACTCACCACTCTTTCCTACACCTCCTAGTCTCCGTGCAGGCCCGGCGAGGGAGTGAGCGCCGAGGTGACCTGTGCCAGACACTGCTGAGTGGATTGTCAGTTCCCTCTGGACCGTCAGAGGTGTAGTGCCATCCGCTGCTTCCTCACAACACCTGCACATAACACAACAGTTGTGTGTCTCGTCAACAACAACCCTTCGACACTGACATTCGTGATCCTAGTGTTACTGGCTGTGATTTACTATATATATATAAATCACTGACACTGGTTGCCACACCAAGGCAAGCTATTGACATATTTTAATTTGTTGGAATAATAATTTATGAGGTGAACTTTTTAAGGATATAGATGAATACTTACCGAGTCTGGGTTTGCTTAACGACTTGGGATTATATGTGACAATTCCTTTAACACCATTTGAGAAAATAGCAAACCTTAATTCCGAGGAAAGAGAAAACGAGAAACATTTAGTGTGAAAGAACTTAGCATTGTGGGAGAAGTGATATTTAATTTTCAGACAACTTAGTGTTGGCTTTACCATGGCACCAAATGTCCGTGTACGAGATACCTGGACAACGGAGAGTGATGAAACAAGCCTGGAAGATGTACCCTTCGTGGCTGCACCTTCGTCTGTGGCTCCCTCACCACCTCTGATGGCTCAGTTGCCTGAGCTGTTCCTGCCACACCTGCCACAACATTCCCTGGACCCAGACAGCCCCAACCTCCACCTCCTGCAGCGTCACCGGTCAAGCACACTCAAGCCTCAGGTCAGAAGTCAGAGTGCCAGGTCAACCTTAAAGGTATTACAGGAATTTGAAGCAGAAAAGTCTCAAAGGCCTCTAGGCACCGAGGACAGAACCCCCCTCGGACCCATCCCAGAGACCTCCTTGCCTGAGGCTTCCACCAGAGCTCCCAAAGAGCTTCCACCAGTTAGAACACAGAGCGGCTTGTCTCCCGAGAGTCTTGTCAGGTAACCAGTGAACCTACAGTGATCTCAGCAGGTGGCAGTAGAAGACCAGAGAACACACCCCAACGAAGGCCCACCGTGAGAACCTCCACCTGGCCCCCCACCACCACCACCCACACCCACAGACGGGACCCTGGTGTGCTGAAGCTGCCGGGTCATGAACCTGAAGCCCCAGCTGACCTGGTCCTCATTCACCACGACAGAGCCATCGACACTCGTAACCAGACGGGGCTCAATGGTATCTTCGTGAGAGATGACTCCACCTCACTCACAGCAGAAGGTAATGTGAAATGAATTAAAATATACAGTCATGAACAATAATAAGTATCCAGATCTGTGTGTGTTCTGTGTGTGTGTGTTTGTGTGTGGTGGGTGTGTGTGTGTATATGTGTGATTTATTTACAAGTCACAAATAGCCTGATGGAGTATTAAACGAACTCAAACAAGTATGTATGATACAGGATTTGCGTCTTAATTAATTAATGGGTTCACTGGTATGTAAAATAATTCCAAACCCCAACAAGACCTGGATAAATATTATGATTTGTGACTGTACCTAAACTTGACAAAATAGTTACATGCAGAACAACAACAACAAAGTACGAGGAGGAGGAGTATATAGCCTTTACTGACCACTTTTCTACTTCTGCATTCAATTAATTAACCTGAAGAAGCATTTGAGAACCGTCGTCAAAAATATAGGCTCCTCATCAGATCATAAAGTGTTGTTCTTAATTAAGGGAAGTAACCTTTTGTTTATTCATTTTGAAGTCAATGTAGGTCTCCAAATTCATTAATAAAACACATCCCCTTGTATAATTCCATATGGAGGGGTTCTGTCTGTTTCCTGGCAGAGTATAAAGGAATCAATAGCATTCAGATATTCTATAATTGGTTACTCCCCTTAACGCATTAACTAACTAACATATATATAAGTATTTATCCCATGTTGTCCCTCCTCTCATAACAATATATATAAGTATTGACCTCATGTTGTCCCTCCTCTCATAACAATATATTCCCCAGGTGTTGCACGAAAAATTATGAATGAATCTATGTTTGTTTATTTTCCAGGAAGTAATGTAAGGTTTTATTTTAACTTTTTTATTGCTCCGTTAAATTATTATGTTAACTCGCTGCCCGGAAATGTATATATACGTAATTAGGAAGGTGTAATGTAATGTTTGCTTGCAGCTTCATCACTCACGTCATCTATTTTCTCCTTTCATTAGCGCAGGAAATGTCTACTTAATTAATTGGTTTGGTAAATTTCTCGCTGCTGTAGGTTAGGTTTGTTGATGATATGAATGATGGAGTGGTAGTTGTTGTTATTTCCCTCCGTGTGTGTGTGTGTGTGTGTGTTTGTTTGTGTGTGTGTGTGTGTTTGTTATGTGTGTGTGTTTGTTTGTTATTGTGTGTGTGTGTGTGTGTGTGTGTGTGTGTGTGTGTGTATGCTTTTTTTTTTTTTTTTTTGTGTGTGTGTGTGTGTGTGTGTGTGTGTGTGTGTGTGTGTGTGTGTGTGTGTGTGTGAAGTTTCCCCTCCGTTGAACACACGACTGCTTCATCTCGGACAGTTTAAAATAATGACACGCTTGATACGGGAAATTGTCCGTGTGTGTGTGTGTGTGTGTGTTCGTGAGGCAATGAGTACCGTATAGGACTAAAGGCGTGTGTCCGTTACCACCAGAGGTCACTGTAATCACATGACCTGTGTGTGTGTGTTGTGTATGTGTGTGTGTGTGTGTGTGTGTGTGTGTGTGTGTGTGTGTGTGTGTGTTGTGTGTGTGTAGTGTGTGTGTGTATGTGTGTGTGTGTGTGTGTGTGTGTGTGTGTGTGTGTGTGTGTGTGTGTGTGTGTGTTGTGTGTGTTGTGTGTGTGTGTATTCTGTATGTGTATGTGTTTGTGTGTGTGTGTTCTGTGTGTGTGTGTTCTGTGTGTTCTGTATGTGTGTATGTTCTGTGTGTGTGTTTTATTTACCAGTCAGTCACAAAAAAATAATAACATGACTACCGTGGGAACTCAATTTGGATGGGCTTATAGCTACACAATCATGTATGGATGATAAAAAAAAAAAAAATAATAAAACTATACACATATTGCACAACACACCAAGCGATTACACTGACCTCTGGATGGTGATAGAAGCCGGGGGGGGGGGGGGACATGACTGAAGTAATATTTATTTATTTTTTTTTTTAGTTTGTCCTAGGGTGTTCGTTCGTGTGGTCTCAGTAAAATGTGTTGGTAAGTCTATGTTTTTGGGTCTCCATTTTCTGTTGATATATATATATTTTATTTTTCACGTTCTATACTGACTGTCCTTGGGAGAGTGTGAGAGTGTGTGTTGTGGTGTTGGTGGCAATTCGTGTGTATTTATGTTTTGATAGGGGTTTGTTTATGCATGGGAAATGTAAGGATGGAGTTATGCTGCATCAGGAAAAAGAAAAAAATACTCTGTGTATCTTTCATTGCCTAAACTGTTGTGTTGGCTAAAGGAGTATTACATTATTACATAAGAACGCTCACGCAAGCCCACTGACACACACACACACACACACACACACACACACACACATATTTGTACAGTCCTTTTAAGCAATCATACACACCACACACCCACACCCACTATTCTATACACTCCATACTCCTTTTCCCATACACCATACTCGTTTCGCCACACACCATACCCCTTTCCACAACCACCCACCATACCCCTTTTCACACACACCATACCCCTTTCCACACACAACATACACCTTTCCAAACACACCATACCCCTTTCCACACCTACCCACCAACCTACACACACACACCATACCATACCCCTTTCCACACACACACACACACACCCACCATCCTACACACACCATACCCCTTTCCACACACACACCAGGATGTAACGTGAGAGTGACTCATTTCCGTGTGTTTTTGTCATAGAGTATAAAGTGGCAGGCACGGGGTGTGGTCGTCAGTGGGTCAGGACTATAACTATACTCATTGGTTGATGGGACCCTACAGGATTTAATTAAGGTGGTAATTCTTTTTTGGTACATTGGAGTGCCTTGATTCCTCCAAAGTATGCCAGGAAACAGGACCAGAAGAACAAAAATAATGGTGTTCTGTTGCTTGGAATAGTTTGGAGGATTCAGTTGCTCCAGATTTACCAACACAAGATTTTCCCCTTAATTAACAGTGACAATAAGTTAAAGTAGAACGAGTTAGTTATCATAATACCTTGTTGTTATACATTAGAGTTTGTCTTCTGACGTATTAGGTATAATTTTCTAACGCGTGAGCATCACTTTGAATGTTACATAAAACACTTACTTCACTGCATGATAGACCAAGCAGAGTGGAACTGATGATAGAGATTGCCACCTCAAATAAGTCTGCGCACACACACACACACACACACACACATCTACATCATCATCATCATCATTGATATCCAGACTTGTCCTGCTGGTTACCAAGTATCTGACTGGATTTTGTCCTGTCAATCTCTGTCTGATTCTGTCTGCTAGTATCTGATTATCTGTCATTGTCTCTGCTTTATGCCCCCCCCCCTCTCTCTCTCTCTCTCTCTCTATATATATATATATATATATATATATATATATATATATATATATATATATATATATATATATATCAGATTATGTTAGTACTGTTGCTACGAAACTTGGATATGCATTCCAGTTATTAACCGCTTACATTAAGTTACTCATAATATAAAACCTTCATTATTTTCTACATTTACCTTTCCTATATTTTAAAAGTTTTATACAACTACATACATAAATATTCTTGCTATAGATTTTTTACAATAGATGTTGATAGGTGTGACGTCATACCACCAGAACTTAGTCCGGGAGACGCAGGGAAAATTTGTTCCGATTGCAAGAGTGTGTTTACTTTGGTACCCCTGTGTATGTTTACTTTGGTACCCCTGTGTATATTTGTGTATGTTTGAACACGTGACTACTTCTTGGTATAGATTCCTCCTCTTAACAACATGTCGTACTTGGAGTTGTAAACCATCATATCCCAAACAGTTTAAAAAAAGATAAGGTAAAAATTAGCTAGTTTCAAAATCCTTAATTATAGAGACAAAGAATGACGACGACTTAAACTCATTAATAACGTTGTCGAAACCATCGTAGTTCGTGCTTGACGGGGATGGAAGGTTGACTGGTGACGGTAGGTGAGTAACACAGTAGAAGAGAACACTCACTGATCTGATAGAACCGAATATTAATGAGGGAAAGGTAGGGTAAGCACACACACACACACACACACACCACACATACACATGTAAACACACACACACACCGCACACACACACACACACTACACACACACACACACACACACACACACACACTACACACACACACACACACACACACACACACTGTACACACACAACACACACACACACACACACTGTACACACACAACACACACACACACTACACACACACACACACACACACACACTACACACACACACACATACACACACACACACGCACACACAATAAGTATATAGATACCCCTATAACCAAAATATTGTCACAATAAAAAAAATAGTATCCCCCATATATAGACTATCGCAGCGACAACACAGATTGCAAAAGTTACAAAAGACAAGACAGTCATCATCATATACAGAGTTGAGGGGGTCGTGCCGTATGTAAGAATAATAATCCGTGGTGTTGTTGACGAGGGCGTGGATCCAGTACGATGACTCTGTTGTTTGTCTATGGAGTCATCGTACTGGGATGAGGCCACCATTGTCAACACCACCACCACCACCACCACCACAAATATT
>JAWQEG010007409.1:12500-27500 GCA_033782935.1 Petrolisthes cinctipes
CCCTCGCCCCCAAAGCCACTATTACCATTGCCCCCTCCCTCATTACCTAGACAACAGCCAGCCCCTCCTTACCTTCCTCCCTAACCACCAACTCCATCTCTATCCATCCCTCCCTCACTTACAACCAATCCCTCCCTCCCTCCCTTACAACCAATCCCTCCCTCCCTTACAACCAATATCTCCCTCCCTCCCTTACAACCAATATCTCCCTCCCTTACAACCAATCTCTCCCTTACCACCAACTCCTTCTCTCCCTCACTCCCTACCTCCCTCACCAACAACCCCCCCTTCCTCACACACCCCCCATTCACCCCCAAGCCCCTCTCTCTCCCTCACTCACCACCAATCCCCTCTCCCTCCCTCTCCCCCTCCCTCACTCAACAACCCCTCACTCCCTCTTTCCGTCACCCCTCTTTCATTATTGCCTTGTCATCCAGGCCTGAGGGGAGAGGGGGAAGAGGAGGAGGTGTGGGTGGGGAGACGAGCGTCCTTCGTTAACGTAAGGTAGGGTCGCTTCTCACACGCATGCGCAGACAGTGGTTGGTTAGTGTACTCATTCCCACACTTGTTTACGCTCACTCACTCTTACTTTTTCTCTAACTTTTTCGCTGGCTTAGTTAAAAATAGGTTGGTTGACGGATAGCTCTCTCACACTTGCACAAGCCCATACATTTACTCTCTCTCTCTCTCTCTCTCTCTCTCCTTTCGGTAAATCTCCTTCAAGTAAGCATACAATTGCACACACACACACACACACACACACACACACACACACACACACACACACACACACACACACACACACACACAGTTACAGGCACTGACATGACGTGTGTTTGTGTGTGCGTGCAGTTGTAACCTTTTTAACGCAATGTAGTAATATGTATATGTGTGTCTACGTATGTGTGTGTGTGTGTGTGTGTGTGTGTGTTCACGTGACTGCTCTTCACGCCTTCTGCGCTCAGCCTTGAGTGTATGTGTGTTGTAGTGTGTACGGGTCAGCTGTGTGTTGTGTGCTGTAGTGTGTGAGTGTGTATGGGTGTGTATGTGTATGTGTATGTGTATGTGTGTGAATGTGAGTGTGGGTGTATGGGTGTGGGTGTGTGTATATATGAATGTGAGTGTGGGTGTATGTATATGTGTGTGGGTGTGTATGTATATGTGTATATATGTGTATATGTATATATGTGTGTTTGCATAGAACCGGTGCACTAAACCGGAAGCTGAAAATAATAATGGCAGGATATAAACACTTATGCAACGTAAGATAACAAAAAAAGAGCCGAATCATTATTTATGCAACCTGCCTTTTTCATCTCCACCCTTTCCCGTGCTTGGCTCTCCTCTCTTCCTCCCTTTTCTATCCCTTTCCCTTTCTTTCGTCTCCCCTTTCTTTCATCTTTCCTCTCTTCCTCCCTTTTCTATCCCTTTCCCTTTCTTTCGTCTCCCCTTTCTTTCATCTTTCCTCTCTTCCTCCCTTTTCTATCCCTTTCCCTTTCTTTCGTCTCCCCTTTCTTTCATCTTTCCTCTCTTCCACCCTCTTCTACCCCTTTCCCTTTCTTTCGTCTCCCCTTTCTTTCATCTTTCCTCTTCCACCCTCTTCTACCCCTTTCCCTTTCTTTCGTCTCCCCTTTCTTTCATCTTTCCTCTCTTCCTCCCTCTTCTACCCCTTTCCCTTTCTTTCGTCTTCCCTTTCTTCCCTCTTTCCCTTTATCTTGTTCTTCCCTTTCTTTCATCTCCACCCTTTCCCGTGCTTGGCTCTCCTCTCTTCCTCCCTCTTCTACCCCTTTCCCTTTCTTTCGTCTTCCCTTTCTTCCCTCTCTTTCCCTTTATCTTGTTCTTCCCTTTATCTTGTCTTCCCTTTCTTTCGTCTCCCCTTTCTTTCATCTTTCCTCTCTTCCACCCTCTTCTACCCTTTTCCCTTTCTTTCGTCTTCCCTCTCTTTCCCATTATCTTGTTCTTCCCTTTCTATCATCTCCACCCTTTCCCGTGCTTGGCTTTCCTATCTTTCACCCTCTTCTACCCCTTTCCCTTTCTTTCGTTTTCCCTTTCTATCTTATTATTATTATTTTCATCATTATTATTATTATTATCATCATTAATCCATTATTATTATTATTATATTACTTCCTTAATAAGTGGTATCGATCTGTTCATAATTATCTGGCCCGTGTACTTTATACTCTAATTAATTAAATGTGGCTCGCTTGGGTAAATGAGTTTTGACAACCTTGATCTAGTCTTTCTGTTTTCCTTCCACCCTCATTATTCCCTTTCCTAGTCTTCCTCTTCCATTTCCCTTTCGTCTGTCTTTCTATTATCTTATCCTTTTCTTTCCCTCCCTTCCTCTTCATTCCTTTATTCCTCACATACCATCCCTTTCCTTATCTCCCTCTTTCCTCTACTCATTCTATTTCTTGCTTCTTTTCCCTTATTCCTCTCATCCATCTCTCATATAATAAAATACTGTCAAAAGAAAGGAGGGAAAGTTGAAAAAAATGAAAGAGTTGTTGTCCAAAGGGAAAAAAAAAAAAAAAAAAAAAAAAAAACTGTCCACACCACCGCAGGCAATATCCCTTTTTATGGTACCTCACGTTAGAGCAGTTATTTCCTAATCTCGTATAGTGCCTGTTTGATGGTGTCTGTCGTGGATAATTAATTTTTCCTTGTTTACAAATATGTGACTTGGTGATTGGGTTGCTATCCTTTAATGTCCCATCTACAACTCCCTCCTCATTCCTCGTCTGACCATCCCTTCCCTTCATCTAATTTGTGTTCATCTCATCCTTCCCTTCATCGAATCCTTTCCTTCATCTAATCCTTACCTTCGTCCAATCCTTCCCTTCATCCAATCCTTACCTTTATCAAATCCTTACCTTCATCAATCCTTAACTTCATCTAATCCTTAACTTCATCTAATCCTTACCTTCATCTAATCCTTCCCTTCATCTAATCCTTCCCTTCATCTAATCCTTCCCTTCATCTAATCCTTCCCTTCATCTAATCGTTCCCTGCATCTAATCCTTCCCTTCATCTAATCCTTCCCTTCATCGAATCCTTCCCTTCATCTAATCCTTCCCTTCATCTAATCCTTCCCTTCATCTAATCCTCCCTTTCATCTAATCCTTCCCTTCATCTAATCCTTCCCTTCATCTAATCCTTCCCTTCATCTAATCCTTCCCTTCATCTAATCCTTCCCTTCATCTAATCCTTCCCTTTTGGCTCCTCCTCTCATCATTATTTTTATTATTTCCAACTCTCCCTCTGCATGCTGTCACTCACTCTTTTCTCCCTCTTTATCTCACTCACTCTTTTCTCTCCCTTAATCTCACTCACTCATTTCTCTCACTCACTCATTTCTCTCACTTTATCTCACTCACTCTTTTCTCTCCTCTTTTATCTTGTCTCACTCTGTCCCTGTGACCAAAAATAAATCTAACTTCTTGCATCACTTTCATGTCAACCAGACTTTCGTATTTCATTCCCTGCACTTCCACCCTCACACTGTAACCCCATGCAGTCATTGTTGTCACCCAGAAAGAGCTATTGTTTATACCCTGTCGCTCACTTTTTGTTCTCGTTCTGTCTGTCTGTCTGTGTGTGTGTGTGTGTCTCTTTCTGTGTTTGTCTGTCTGTCTGTGTCTCTATCTCTGTTTGTCTGTCTGTGTCTCTATCTCTGTTTGTCTGTCTGTCTGTGTGTGTCTCTTTCTGTGTTTGTCTGTCTGTGTCTCGATCTCTGTTTGTCTGTCTGTCTGTGTCTCTTTCTGTGTTTGTTTGTCTGTCTGTGTCTCTATCTCTGTTTGTTTGTCTGTCTGTGTCTCTTTCTCTGTTTGTCTGTCTGTGTCTCTATCTGTGTTTGTCTGTCTGTGTCTCTATCTCTGTTTGTCTGTCTGTCTCTCTTTCTGTATTTGTTTGTTTGTCTCTCTTATTTTTTTTTACTTTTTTCTTATATCTTTTTCGTTTAATTTTTTTTTTTTTTATCATTAACTTTGTATTTTTGTATTGACCCAGTTCCTCTGAGCAATTCCGTGTTATATATATATATTTTTTTTTTTCTCTCGTATAGTGGACGAGTCACTTTTCTGGACATGTTTTTCGTTTTAGACCCCCTCCCCCCCCCCAAAAAAAAAAAAAAAAATCACATATCCGACTCGGTTTCCTCTTTCGTGCATTTTTTTTTTTTTTTTTTTTTTTGTGTGTGTGTGTATGTGTATGTGTGTGTTTTGCTTTTTTTGTTTTTTTTTCCATTTATTGAGTCTTTAAATGCGAAGAACAACCTCAAGGGAACAGACCTAAAAAGAACTTTACCTAAAAAGGAGATAAACACCGCGTCCAATTTTCCGAGTCAGAAATTGATTTGAGGATGAGAGAAAGCCATGCATCCAAGGCCTGGAAATCCCTGTACACTCGTGATACATAATTTCTGACCAGAGTGTGAGGATCATAAAGCTTCGAATCGCCTGGTATTGTTCATTCCCCCACCCAGTACACCTATAGAGGCTGAGTTCGAATGCAGGGTATGTGTGTGTGTGTGTGTGGTGCCTACCGTTCGTCTCTGGTCAGGGATTACGTATCACGAGTGTACATAGGCTATAGGAACAAGGGGCATGGTGATAGATAGAGAGGTGGAACAGACAGACAGCAAAGCACGAAGGACATAATAACCTGTAAGACGAGGGAGACAAGGGTGATAAGAAGGCACACACACACGCAGGAAATAGAAGGAAAGGATGGTGTGCATGAGTGGGTGGTTGGATGAGTGGGTGAGTGTGTAAAAAGTGGATGAGTGGGTGAGTGTGTAAAAAGTGGATGGTGGGTGAGTGTGTAAAAAGTGGATGGTGGGTGAGTGTGTAAAAAGTGGATGGTGGGTGAGTGTGTAAAAGGTGTATGGGTGCGTGGGACAGATGAAAAATGGACAATAGAGCCTGGCTGCCTGCTGAGTGGTGTGTGTGTCTCGGATAAAATATAACCGGGACGAGGCGAGGACAAGACACCGACCGAACACATTCCTCACTTCTTTCCTATTATTGATGCTTACTCATCCTGCATCGCCTAAACCTGCATTGGAAAACATTGTTGTGATGATGGTTTTATTCACAGTGACGAATTCCTCTTTATTTTTTGTTTTATAAGGGAATTTAGGGTAACTTTGCATTTGACCTGTGAGGATGGTTTTATTCACAGTAAAGAATTTCTCTCTTTTTTTTTTATTAGGGTAATTTCTATTAATTAATCTCTCTTTGGTTTGATATGGGAATTTTGAGTCGATGTTTCTTAATGTGGTGTGATGTTACTAAAGTATTCGTAACGAGGCAAATAAATTATCCAACAAATGATGAAAGGAAAGTCAATCACGAGCAAAATCTGACAGTTTTCGTGTCTTCCCTGCCCTAAATAATCTAGCAACCTTTCTCTGTTGAAAGTCGGCGCTTCTCTTTGTCGAATTGAGCCAGTCACTGCTCCTAGGGCGTCAGGCTGCTTTAGGCTGATGAAAACATTCTTGGCCACGATAAAATATAGGGCAGTGGTGTGTGTTTATACTCGGAATGTTGTAGGTATATCAAGGCGGGAAGGAAGAATGTACCTTTTGTTTTGTCGCTAAACGTTTTGTGCAGCACCAAGCCCATCTAAAATTGCTTAAGTCGTTAGAATTGAAGGAGTACAGAACTATTATATCCATTGCTCCCATCCCACACAATAATATCTTTACACTTCTCAATAGGGAATGCAATAAAAAAAATGAAGAAGAGTTATAGGACAGCTATCATTGTTATGGGTGAGTTTCAAGAACAAATGATACAGGTACACTCTTGATTTTCAACCTCCCCTAATCCAAGTCACGTAAGTTTATACAGCCTCTTCATGCCTTCCACAGAGTGATAAATTCTTGTGCACCTGGAATGATAACAAGGGAAGAAGGTCGATAGCAGTGCAATACGACAATGGTACAGGGAAAGACACTTACTATGAATACCCTTCCTTCCCTTCCTTACCACTGACACACGGAGGTATCGGCCCTGAAAAAAAAAAAAAAAAAAATAGACACCTTTGTTTTTGTTTTTTTCTTCCTCCTGCAGCCCCTTCCTTCACCAACTCATAATATTATTGACCGCATAAATTCTGAAGGGAAATAAAAGAGCCTGTTCGTCTTCACACACCAATGCGTCAGTGTTAGTGTCGGCTCCTTCCTTGCCTCTAGTCCTCACCTTTGTCAATACAGAAAATAACAAAAAACTATATAATTATACACCGTCACAGGTTGTTGAGGGTCTCTTAATGTTCAAAGTATGGCAAAGGATATTATTATTAATGTTGCTTTCTGGAATGTATATACTAGAACATCAAGATCACTGTTGACTTACAAGGTCGTCCAGTAGGTGTGAGGGCAAGACTGTCCCTGGCCAAGGAATACATGTATTCCTTGGCCATGAGACTATCAAAACCTTCCTACTCTGCCTCGTCCCTACTTTTCCTAACTCCTATACTTCTCCTTACTTTTACTCTGCTTCATTCTTACTCTGCCTCACTCTTATCCTATCTCACTGTTATCCTACCCCAATCCTACCCTACCCTACCTCACTCCTACCCTACCCCACTCCTACCCTACCCAACTCCTACCCTACCCAACTCCTACCCTTCCTCACTCCTACTCAGTCCTCACCATCACAGCAATCCTGCCACACTTCCCCACAACACACTTTCTCAAGTCAAAACTATAAATGAGGGTTACAGCCAAACTCGAGTGCATATAAAGTATGTATGTAACAAACCTTACGCCACCTTACGAACACCAGAAGGTAAGCATCAAGGCCGCTTGCTCTTGTAAGTTGAGTCCATAGGCGTGTCTGGTGAACTTTACATCATAACACACTCTGGAGTTCAACAAATCAAACCATAAATCCATTAGAGAAATGAACTTGCTCGTACTGTACCTTTCCAATCCTTGCTCTGCAAAAGTCCTTTCTGGCCAAAATACTGCAAGGACTTAGCTGTAGTTTCTGATAGCAACTGAACAGCCTTCCTGACGTTCATCCTTTGAACTCCCGTTACATCAACATGATTGTTCTTAGATCATGTACACTTCCTCTGATTAGTTCGCGAACACATTCATTAATGACTTTCGTAGTATAATGTACAATAAACCCATAGTCAAGAACATTGTTACGAATCATCTTCATCAAGTGAGGGGCATCTGCAAACACACATATTTCCCTGTCTGCAGCAGCTGGATTAGTGAAAGAGGTATTATCTACATTTACACTCAGATTGTTCCATAATCTTACATTTGTGGGACTGAGATAATTCACTGTGGCTACTACTGGGTATCCAACTGCTTCCACCCTGCTAATTAAATAAAATAAAATATCCTTGCTCATAAAGGTTAAAGGTCCGCCAATGAGTGGCAGTCAATGGGACAGAGTGTATCACACACTATGTGTATGAAACACAACTATAGCACGCATCACAAGGATGATGAGTGGCCCAAAGACCTCTCCACCCACGTGAGACCCGAGTCAGCTTCAGCTATGGCTGCGTAAGCAGGAAGACCTCAGACAGCTGACTCAAACCCCCCACCCCCTGCTCACAGGGGTGGTAACCTCTGGCATCAGTGAAAGATTTTTATCGTGTCCCGAGCAAGGATCGAACGCTGGGCCGCAGGATTGCAGCCGCAGACTCTAGCACTGTGCTAGCCATAAAAATATAGTATATTACCTGTTTCCATGGGCTAGTATACGTGGGTCTGATTGGGTGAAGGTATGTGAGGTGCGGTGAGGGGAGTAGCCAATCCTATCTCTCTTCAGTCTGACGTCATGGGCTCGGTAGGACGAGTTAGCAACAGACGCGGGAAGACCTGCTCTTCAAGCGCCCTTGGTACCCATCACAGAGAAGGCTATTTATTCCTGCAGTCCGCCATCGTTGTTGCTATCCACATTGGTTGTTGGTTATTTTGCAACTATACTGGAGTGTGTAGAGACATTACCACACAATCGATTACATGTATTTTATATCGAAGGTTTAGACATCCATGACCGGTACCTGAAAATATCGTCATAGTGTTTTTATGTCAGAGCATTTTATTCAGTATATTATATAATTATGTTTTCTATATTCTGAGGACTAAAGGTTGATGAGCTCTCTCCATAACTAAGTAGGAAAATGCTATAATGATGTTGTTTAGAATTCCTCAGCGAGAGTGCATGTAACCGAGAAGAAAATTATATGAAGCAACACGCCTCAGATATTAAACACCATAAACCGTATCCAGCAACAAAGAGGGAGCCTTCAAGCTGACGATTATTATAACACTCACCACCAGAACCGATAACACACACACATACACACATACACACACGATCCAGAACAGGTAACACACACACACAAACACACACACACACACACACACACGATCCAGAACAGGTAACACACACACACACACACACGATCCAGAACAGGTAACACACACACACACACACACACACTCACACACACGATCCAGAACAGGTAACACACACACATACACACACACACTCACACACACGATCCAGAACAGGTAACACACACACATACACACACACACACACGATCCAGAACAAGTAACACACACACACACACACACACACGATCCAGAACAGGTAACACACACACACACACACTCACACACACGATCCAGAACAGGTAACACAGACACACACACACACACACACACACACACACGATCCAGCATAGCACATCACATCACATTGCACCACATCGCATGGCTAACTCCCACAATGCCTGCCTCATGGGTGATAAATCTTCTGACCTCACACTTCATTACCAACTCACTCCATTGTCATAAGTCGTCGTCAGTGAAAGATCCCAGAATGTGGAGTTATCATAGTATTGTGATATTTTTTTTTTTGGGGGGGGGTGATTTTGTAACCCATTGTAAAATTTTTGATGCACCGAACAATACTATCATTACGGTGGGTTACAAAGATGTCTAAAATCGGGCAATTCGCTTATTGTTGAAAAATGTGGACAACGTATTTTATTATTGTCATTAAAGTGGATATATAGAACATGTATGTCGAAGTTCAGGAATTGGATGGCTATAAAAGTGGACAATGCCAGCAATATACAAGCTCCTTCTATATAGATGATGTTTTTTAGGCAATATTTGAAGGACTCGCTAACCTCCAATTTTATTTACTACATCACAGGGTCCCTTAATGTTATCCCAGAACAAATACAGGTGTTTATTAATACCAGGAACAAAATAAATAACATACAGTCCTTCGGTTGAGATATATATATAAAAAAAAAAATAAAAAAAAAAAAAAAAACACACACACACACACACACACACACACACACACAAACACACACACAAGAGAAAAAATCAAGTTTCAGTTGGTTACATCGTTTATACACAATCTCATCCATCATTCCTGCCTTACAAATATTACCATACAATACAAACAAAAGCGACGACAACAAAAAATATAAATAAAAAGATATAAATAAGAGATATAAATCCAGGCATTGTTGGGTTCGTATGTTGTTATAAGCTTTCCAATCTGTAATGTCAGTGTGATTATTTTTGCACAACAAAGCACAGGTGGCGGCGGTGTGTTATTCTTGGTCAACAAAAAAAAAGCACAGGTGGCGGCGGTGTTATTCTTGGTCAACAAAAAAAACCCACAGGCGGCGGTGTTATTCTTGGTCAACAAAAAAAAGGCACAGGTGGCGTGTTATTCTTGGTCAACAAAAAAAAAAGCACAGGCGGTGGCGGTGTTATTCTTGGTCAACAAAAAAAAAACACAGGTGGCGGCGGTGTTATTCTTGGTCAACAAAAAAAAACACACACACACAGGCGGCGGTGTTATTCTTGGTCAACAAAAAAAAAAAACACAGGTGGTGGCGGTGTTATTCTTGGTTAACAAAAAAAAAAAAAAGGCGGCGGTGTTATTCTTGGTCAACAAAAAAAAAAGGCACAGAGGCAAAACAACAAAGACAGACAGACCACAGGAGGCCAAGACACCACCAAGCCAAGACAGTCAGGGTCGAATGCACACACTCATGCACACCACTCATGTCTGTATGTATGTATGTACACTTGGATACCATAGTCTGTAGTCCACCTGAGTCTGTATGTATGTAGAGTCGGATACCATAGTCTCTAGCCCACTCAAGTCTGTATGTATGTATGTACACTCGGATACCATAGTCTCTAGCCCAGCTGAGTCTGTATGTATGTAGAGTCGGATACCATAGTCTCTAGTCCACCTGAGTCTGTATGTATGTAGAGTCGGATACAATGTATCTCTAGCCCACTCAAGTCTGTATGTATGTAGAGTCAGATTCCATAGTCTCTAGTCCACCTGAGTCTGTATGTATGTATGTAGAGTCGGATACCATAGTCTCTAGCCCACTCAAGTCTGTATGTATGTAGAGTCGGATACCATAGTCTCTAGCCCACTCAAGTCTGTATGTATGTAGAGTCGGATACCATAGTCTCTAGCCCACTTGAGTCGAAGCCCGATACTTTATTTTGGCTCGTGACTGTACAGCTGGGTGGGTGGTTGGTTGGATGGCAGTTTTGCGTGTGAGTGTCATACGTGCGTGTTGTTGATGAGACGGATCTCGTTAAGGACATAAAGCCTGAATTGTTCGGAGTCTGACCATAACATTGAATTAAAGTGAGACAGCGTGCGTGTGGCTATACTCCTCTATAGAGAAACGCGACCATAGAAGCAATCAACATTAATCTTACTAACCTAGATCCACAAAGACTTGAATTAGAGGCCACTCGAAGGCTAATATGGGGTCGTTTTCATGAAGGAATAATATTTAGAGGGCTCTTGATTTCTCTCAAACTATGCCAAAACACTATTTCATCTTCAGTGGCATCTTCTCTCTTCCCCTTTCCCCACCTCTTTCCCCACCTCATTTCCCTCTCCCCATCTCTTCCCTCACCTCATTCCCTTCCCCGACCTCTTCCCCCACCTCATTTCCCCTTCCCCTACCTCTTCTCCCAACTCATTCCCCTTTCCCGACCTCTTCCCCGACCTCATTCCTGTTTCCCCACCTTTCCTCCCACTTCCCCCACCTCTTCCCCACCTCATTCCCCTTTCCCCATCTCTTCCCTCACCTCATTCCCTTTCCACCACCTCTTCCCCCACCTCATTCCCCTTTCCCCACCCATCCTCCCACCTCATTTCCATCTCCCCTCCCACCTCATTCCCTTCCACCACCTCTTCTCCCACCTCATTCCCTTCCCCCATCTCTTCCCTCACCTCATTCCCTTCCCCTACCTCTTCCCCCACCTCATTCCCCTTTCCCCACCCATCCTGCCACCTCATTTCCATCTCCCCTCCCACCTCAATCCCCTCTCCTCACCTCTTCCCCCACCTCATTATCCTCTCCCCGATCTCTTCTCCCACCTCATTCCCCTCCCCGACCTCTTCTCCCACCTCATTCCCCTTTCCCCACCTCTTTTTCCACCTCATTTTCCATACCCTATCTCTCCTCCCACCTCATTTCCCTCTCCTCATCTCTTTAGTGTGTAATAATCTTATCACCGCAAACTACAGAAAAGAAGTGACATTTTTTTTTTATGTTATGTTATGATTTCCTTCAATACATAATCTATATACATAAAGCCAAGCTTCTCTCTGCGTGTGTGTGTGTGTGTGTGTGTGTGTGTGTCCGCGATGCACGCCTAAACCGTCCAACTTTGTGTCCTCAAAATTTGCATGTAGGTGAGTCTTGATCCCGTTCAGGTTTAGGGGGGGTCATACAACGAAACCACATATAACGAAACGTGCTAGCGAAATAATAATAAATTACAGGGGAAAAATCTACGGAATCACCATACCACAGTTCAGCCTTTCGCAAAAACACGGTCAATTTTAAAGTTTCATTTAGGTAAATTTTTTCTTACAGACTTGTAGAGCTTGATTTTACACACCAGAATCTGTAAACTAAAGCTTCCTAGGTTCATTGGTTTGCGTACAGCAGCGCCATGAGTAATAAAGTAGTTACCCCTAAAAATGAGAACACGTATTCTATTATTAAATTATCGGATACTGGTCCAGAAATCAACAGCTCATGAACATAATTTAAGGCTACAGCACGGATATTATTCGATTTGTTTATGCCTTATCTCAGTAAGTATATTGTCGTTTACCTATATTATTACATTTTATCCATTTTTATGATTGATTTCTACCATATTGGTATAATATTTTGGTAAATATTGAATGAATTACCGTTATTGCATACCGTTTTTCTACCTTCATTACCCACTTATTTAGACCATTCTAAGACTATTTTCTTCTATGGCATTTCCTCCACAAATGCCCCATTTCCAAGATAGGGCATATTCAAATGGGGCATTTTGAAATTAGCCTGACCTTACCTGACCTTACCTAACCTAACCTAGACCACATCAGACTACCGGGACCTAACCTGGCCAAACTACCGGGACCTAACCTGGGCAAACTACCAGGAAAACGGTAATTCTTTCAATAATTACCAATATTTTTGTACATTATTTTCTTGAGCTCTTGATTCCTGCTCCAGTATCAAACACCATTGTCATATTGATTCTCATTATTGTCCTATAGAGTTTCACTTTTGTCAAATTGATTTTCATTATTGCCATATTTATTTTCAGATTGGTAGAATATTTTTGTAATCCAGTATCAAACACCATTGTCATATTGATTCTCAGTATTGTCCTATAGAGTTTCAGTTTTGTCAAATTGATTTTCATTATTGCCATATTTATTTTCTGATTGGTAGAATATTTTTGTAACTTATTTTCTTGACGTCTTGATTCCTGCTACGGTATCAAACACCATTGTCATATTGAATCTCAGTATTGTCCTATTGAGTTTCAGTTTTGTCTAATTGATTTTCATTATTGCCAAGATAGGGCATATTCAAATGGGGCATTTTGAAATTAGCCTGACGTTACCTTACCTGACCTTACCTAAACCGCATCAGACTACCGGGACCTAACCTGGGCAAACTACCGGGAAAACGGTAATTCTTTCAATAAATACCAATATTTTGTACTATATTTTCTTGAGCTCTTGATTCCTGCTCCAGTATCAAACACCATTGTCATATTGATTCTCATTATTGTCCTATAGAGTTTCACTTTTGTCAAATTGATTTTCAATATTGCCATATTTATTGTCGTCAACCGGAGTCGTGAAAAATGTCGTTTACCAGGAGGCACTTCAGTAAAATGCTTAGTGACGCAATTAATAGAAAAAGAAGGAAATATTATTAATTATGCTAATATTAGAATGATGGAGTTATTGAATGAGGGAGAAAGATTGATATAATAAACATTTAAAAACGACTAATACCTCCAATTATTCACCCACCCACCTCTATTACTAATCATCCATCCATCCATTTATTTTATCTAACCACTAAACCATCCCTCCCTCTCCCCCTTCCTTCCCTCCTTCCCTTCCTTCTATCCACCCACCACCCGATCTGCTCCAAACCGCCCGAAGGGCGGTGGAAAGGCGGCCGCAGGCCGCCAGCCCTCCGCAGGAGCTAGCGGCTCCTAGCCGCCCGAAGGGCGGCGGAGCAGCTAGTAATATATAAGTCAAAGGGTAAAGCCTATTCAGTTTAGGAGACATACATGAATAGATTGCCACACTACAAGGCTTTCACTGTAGTGTGGCCTATACTCTATTGTACTCATGATTATACTCTATATTATATCGTTCTTTGGATATTTCTCTTCTCTTCTCTCTCTCTCTCTCTCTCTCTCTCTCTCTCTCTCTCTCTCTCTCTCTCCTTCCTTTGTTCTTGCCTTCTTTCCCCGTATTTTTCCATTTTAGTCTTTGTTTCTTATTTTCACTCTCTCCCTTTTTCTTCTCCCTTTCTTCTTTAACCATGTTTTCCTCCACTTCTCTCTCTGCATTTTGCTCTCCCTTTTATTTTCCTTTCCTCACCATTATCTGTTATTTTTCTCTTCTTCTATCCTTTCCTCCCACCTCTCTCTCTCTCTCTCTCTCTCTCTCTCTCTCTCTCTCTCTCTCTCTCTCTCTCTCTCTCTGTTGTTTTGTATTGATCTTGCTTCATTACAGTAATTTCATTGTTTCGTGAGGTGAAAGCCTCGTGGGGGCAAATAAACATTGTCACACGAATTATTCTCCAACATTTTATCCCGTGAAAAGTTATTACACCAATGTATATAAAATTAATTATCTATCCCATAATATCACCTATTACATATTATATATATATATATATATTTTATTTTTCTAACCTGTTTATCCTATTTTATCTCTCTTTTCTATCGATGCCGTCGCTATTTTTTCTATACCCTCATTTTTGTGTTGTGTTGGTACCGTTATGTTTTGAGACGAGGAGAGATTGGTACCGTAAGAGAAGGTTTGTTGTTATTTCTGACACCATGCCACTCACGTCCATACACCTCGGAGGAAATTATAGTTGAGTATGTATGTATATATTTATCCAGTTCCTATCATTGTCAATAACCCGTTTTATGTTTCCAAGGCCATGGGATAATAACAATTCAGAAGAGAGAGAGAGAGAGAGAGAGAGAGAGAGAGAGAGAGAGAGAGAGAGGGGGGGGGGGAGAATGAGCGAGTTAAAACAGAAAACGAGAGAGAGGGGGGGAATGAGAAAGAGTTAAAGAGAGAGAGAGAGAGAGAGAGAGAGAGAGAGAGAGAGAGAGAGAGAGAGTATGTATAAAATCACTGCCCTATAAAAACCCCATTACTATAATAATATACTAGTACTGAATCAGGTAAACAAAGAATAGATGGTGTTGTATAGCTGAAAGTAGGTTGTTGTCATGCAGTAGAAAATTAATGATAACCTATATACACTAAGCTTCATTTCGGAATTATTTGGCATTGTTCCCGGATATGACGTCACAATCACAACATTGGAACACTCACTCCCCCCCCCTACTCCTTCATCTATCCATCCCCCTTCCCCCCTTCACTCTCATTCACCAAC